>JAJONY010044381.1:0-17601 GCA_029582405.1 Solanum gandarillasii | reverse complement strand
ATAAGACTAGTAAATTTAGTATAGTCTTATTGGGTTATCAGTTTAACCATTAACAAAAATTATAAAACCGGAAACCGAACCAATAACCCAATAAAAAATTTTGCAAAACCGTTTAAAAACCGTTAGCCCAATAACCCAATATCAATAGACCAATAGTGTTTTTTTGGTTCGGTTTATTGGTTAAATCGGTTTTTGCACACCCCTAACTATGGATGCTTAATTAATTTGTGTCTTCACTTAATTTTATGCTCTATGAATATTAGGATTATTAATTGGTCATGAAATATATGTACTCTAATCCTCTAATTTAATGTTGAATTGAATGTCTCCTACTTTATTGTTCTATTTTCCTGTTACATTTGCTTGATGCTGCTTTGTGTAATAATTGATGTCAGAGAGAATTAAATTCGATCAAATCCATCAGAATATCATGACCAATTTTTGCTCTTACTTTTCCCTTTGTTGTAATTGGATGTCCAATAAGTGTCCTTTTGCTTGTAGCAGTATGTGTAAAAAATTGAAAATGAACTTTAGCTATTTGAAACTCTAAATTTTGTAGCATTTATTTGTACATGGCTACACCTTTTATAGAATGACCTTGATCCAAGAGTACTAGATCATTAGGAGTATTACTATATATTTTGAACTTAATCAAAACTTCACAACTAGGCAATTATTTAAAGAAATATAAGAAGAATTGTCACTTAGTTTTAAGAAAATTTTGAAAATTATTTTCAAGTGATTTTTCAAAGAAGAGATTAGACATTTACGAATTTTTAATCAATTTAGGGCTAAACAAACTTACACAAAAAATCTTAACAAATTTATTGGTTCTTAAAAGAACTTAGGCATTCGGAAAAGGAATCAAGTTTATACAAGTTAAATTAATACCAAAGCCAAATTAAATTGGACACTTAAATTTATTAGGTTTAAATTTATCATGGATTGAAATACTTATTCTGAATCCATAGTCTATGGCCCGACTTTAAATTAAAAAAAATAAAATTCTGAATCCATATTATCACATAGATTATAAAATTGTTTGAAATCCTTGTCAACTCATTTCATGTGATTTAAAACCAAGAGAAAAGTAAAAGGAAATAATAAAGAAGATCGTCTGATAAATGAACCTCTCCACGGCAACAAAAACAACTTTTAGCCGTAATAAATATGCACATTAACAAAGAGTGCTAAAACTTTTACCAACATTAGTTAGTTTTCATTGGTTTCAATGTCGCTATAAGCTTTAGACATTTCCAAAGAGTGCTAATTGTCCCTAAAAGAACATACTAATTAACAACAATTAAGCTATTACCGTTAATTAATCGGCGCTAAAAATCATTTTTGGTGTAGTACTCATTTGAGAATTCCACTAAGTTAAATACAAATTTAACCAAATAGAATGTTAAGTAATACAAAAATATACATAAAAAAGACTTAGGGTAAGAAAATGTTTTAAGCCTTAGGCCCAAAATCTAGTGTTTGCAATTATCTCACATTCTTTTTCTGATCGTCTAACGACAAGTGAGTCTTCAAATGCGTTGCGAAATATATTCTAAACCTATTTCTCTTCCTGTTTCAAGAAAATGGCTTGGCCGACGGACTCTCTGATACTGTTATGTTGGGCTCTGTCCCAACGAGAGATAGCATAAAAGGGAATGAAAGAGTTTAGTAAACTCCGCGGGCAAATTTATGAGAGAGATAAAGAAGAAACAAGGAAACTTTAAAATGATTATAGTTTGAGCATAATTAGAGATCTATAGTAATACTACAAATTATAGCTACATGTTTGGGGAAGGAGAGAGGCGAGTGAGACTAGGATAGGGAGGAGAGAGGCAAGAGAGATCGAGAGAGAGATAGAGAGGTGAGAGAGGTTGAATACCTATTGTATTCGTTGTATCATGAATACAATTGATACCACTGATTTGTATCAAAATAAAGAAAATTGTATCAAAACTATTATATTTAACTAGATATTAGGAAGAGAGAGGCGAGCGAGATCGGGAGAGAGGTGAGTGAGATCGAGAGAGAAAGGAGAGAGGCGAATGAGATCGAAAGAAGAAGGAGAGAGGTGAGCCAGATCGAGAGAGGGAGGAGAGAGGCGAACAATATCGATAGAGAAAAGAGAGAGGTGAGCGAGATCAAAAGAGGATGAATACCTGTTCGGATCATACCCCTCTCCTAATTAGATGTATTCCTGAGGTTACCAATCATATTAAATATTTCAAATTCCTAAATATGTGGACTGAACACAAAGATTACTTAGAAGTAGTACAAGATGCTTGGAGTGATACTCAATAGGGCAATCCTCTACACACTTTGCATCAAAAAGTCAAGAAGGTTTCTAAATCCCCAAGTACGTGGTCCAGAATAACTTTTGGTGATTTTTATGAAGAACCAAAGAGACTTGAGAACCTTATAAAGTATTTAGAAAAAGCTTCCATAACCAACAACACCCAAGAAAACATACAGAATTTGTCCAGAGCTAAAGTTGAGTACACTAGATTCCTAAATTTACAGGATAAAGTGTTGAGAGAAAAAAACTAGAGTGAAATGGCTTGAAGAAGGTGATACTAATTCAGCCTTCTTCCACAACACTATCAAGGACAGGAGAAAGAGACTCAATATTCATAAGATCAAAGATCAAGATGGAAACTGGATAGAAGGAGCCCCTCAAGTTGCTGAAGCAATCATTAAGCTCTTTGAAAGCTTTACAGTGCAGAAGAGACTAGTGAAGACAGTGCAATTATTAATATTTTGCAAAGATCAGTTACTATAGAAGACAATATTGCTCTTACTATGATTCCGACCCTACAAGAAGTAAAAGAATTTGTCTTCTCCATTGACCCAGACAATGCCCCTGGACCTGATGGTCTAACTGGTAAAATTTTATCAATCTGCTTGGGAAGTCGTTGCCAATGGTGTCCATGCTGCTATGGTTGCTTTTTTCCAAGGTGCTACCCTTCCTAAAATTTTCTCACACACCTACATTATCATGTTGCCCAAAGTTAGTTCTCCACAAGACTTTTTTGACATTAGACCCATTAGTTTATGCAATACTTCTAGTTAAATTTTTGCTAAACTTATCAATGTTAGACTTTCTAAAATTCTTCCTAGAATCATTAGTCATAATCAAAATGCCTTTGTCAAAGGTAGGGACATTACCGAAAATATTCTCCTTGCCCAAGAAATTATTAATGACATTAAGAAACCAAATCAAGGTGGTAATGTTATCATTAGACTTGACATGTCTAAATCATATGATAGAGTGTCGTGGTCTTTCCTCTATTTCATTTTAAGACAATTTGGTTTTTCTGAAAATTGGATCGATGTCATTTACAAATTTATCTCACTGGTACTCTCTTATTGTGAATGATAGTAGATAAAGTTTCTTTAAATCAGGGAGAGGTCTCTTAGACAGGTCGACCCTCTTTCCCCCTCCTTATTTGTCCTTACTGCTGAACTTCTCTGACAAATGCTTAACTCCTTGCATAATAATCATGCATTTAAAGGTTTCTACATGAATAATCATGGTCCACTGATTAATCATCTTTCTTTTGCAGATGACACAATCATTTTTAACAGTGGGAATAACGTTTCCCTCCAATTAATTCTCAAGACTCTGGAATCCTATGAAAATGTATCAGGGCAACTTAGCAACAAAAATAAGAGCTCCTACTCACTAGATCCTAAAGCACCACAAAGGACCATTAGAAGAATTAGAATGATCCTGGACATGAGATTTGAGAATCTCCCCATGAAATATTTAGGGTGCCCCATTTATTTTGGGAGGAAAACCCTAGACATATTTTACTATATGATCAACAATGTTATTTAACATAATCAAAGGATGGAACCTCAAGTTCCTCTCCACTGGTGGAAGAGATACTCTTATAAGACATGTCCTCCAAGATCTTAACATTCATACACTGGTTGTTGTACATCCTCCTAAAGGCATCATAAAGATCATAGAAAAGTATATTTCTAGATTTTTTGGTCAAAAAATGATGAAGGTGGAAAACTCCACTGGATCTCTTGGGAGAATTTGTGCTTTCCATACAATGAGGGAGGTGCTAACTTCAGAAGTTTAAAAGACATCTGCAAATCACTTATAGCTAAACAATGGTGAAAATTTAGAACCTCCAATTCAATATGAACTAACTTTCTGAAAGCCAAGTACTGCACTAATGTTCATCCCACTACTGTCTATTGGTGTCCTTCTCAATCACATAGTTGGAAGGCTGTGTGCGAGTTGAGAGACACCATGGATGACCTTATTTGGTGGAGGACATGCAAAGGGACCATTAACTTATGGTTTGACAATTGGACAACCTAAGGACCACTTTACTTTCTCATGGAGGATTTCATAGAATATCAAGATGTTAATGTGAATGAAGTTTTCAGGAAAGGTGCATAGAATTGGACAATACTGATACCTCAGCCAAATGACTACATCAAAGAAATTATAGCAAGGTTTCCTATTACCATCAATCAAGACAAATAAGATATCTCTATTTGGATGATTTCTGAATTAGGAGACTTTACGGTTTCCTCTGCTTGGGAAAGTCTTAGACAAATGAGAAATATTTCTCAGTTTGACTCAACACTATGGCACAAAGTTATTCCTTATAAAATGTCATTTGTAGCTTGGAGAACTATTCTCTCTAGACTACCTACATATGACAAAATTTCCAGATTTGGAATTACAACAACTAATGATTGTTCTTGTTGTATTGGTGCAGGTATGACCCCAAGATCAGAAAGCTCTGAGCACCTATTTTTCACTGGTCAATATGCTCAAAGGATTTGACAATCTTTTGTGGAGGATATATACATCAACTAGAAGCACTAATCTTTGAGAACTCTTGTACAAAACCTGGAACTTCAAAGGACATAATTCCATCGCAGCCTATGTTATGAGAATTTTGCCAATGATTATCATGTGAGAGCTTTGGAGATCGAGATGTAGCTCAAAATATGAACATGAGAAACCTTCAATTTTCAAGTCCACCTCTATGATATCTTTCAACATTAACCATCTTACCAAGTCCGCCTTCACAAACTTATTTATTCTAGATAATTGGAGAAGCTTACTTGTAATACTGGATATCAACCTTCGAGAAACTATTGTTATTCCAATCAAATGGATCATACCCCCATTATTGTTTGTATAAAAAAACTCAGATGGATCATGTGTTGGTAATTCATATAGTGGTGGGGGATTAATCAGTGATTCACTGCGCAGATTCATCATAGTCTTCATTCTCCCATTAGGCCAAGGCACTAGCAACTTAGTTGAAGTCTCTTCATTTCTTTTTGGGCTCAAATGGTGTGTGAAAAATGGTCATACCTTTGTCTTGGGAGAAACATATTCACTATTTCTTCAAAATTGTATAAATGACTCTTGGAAGGTACCTTGGAGGATACATAAAGAGGTGTAGGAGATCAAGAAACTAGTAAGAAACCATGGAGTGATTACTAAGCATTGCTTTATAGAAGCTAACAAAGTAGCAGAAAAACTGGCTTCTATAAGCCATAACATTGATGTAATTAAAGTATATACACAATATACAGACTTACCAACAACCATCAGAGGGTTGCTAACTACTAATAGATGGCAATTTCCATCATTTAGAGTCAAGATGAGAAAACTGGGAAGGCTCAAATATGAGCCTCCTTGAAGCTTTTCCTTTGCCATTGTTTTGGGCTAACTTTTTTGGTTTCCGTTATATGTATACATCTTCTATACAAGGCTAGTGTACCGCCCCGAAGGAGGCTGCATTAATTTCCAGCATTTCCGGGAGCGGGGCAAATTTATTTCGCACTTCAATGGGTCTTGAACATCGTGCCAATTTTCATCCAGCTTTGGGGGATTACTTGAAGACTCTTGGGGAGCAATTAATTCCCTTGACCAATAGTCAAAACAGTTACCAAGGGCTGATACAAAGCTGATTTGTGAAAAGAACGTTTTTGCCATTTTTGGCAACAAAGGACCAACTTTTCCCACCAACTTTTATTCTTTTATAAAGTTACATATTTTAGTCTTTTCTCTAGGGACTTTGCTTCCCATTGTTTTATAGACTTAGTTTGCAGCTTGTATAAGTCTTAGAAGACATATCATTTTATGAGAAGAATACTTAGAAAAATATAAAAGAAAATTGGCACTTGCCTCCCAAATCGGTCTCTACTTTGCTTCTTATTGGCTGTTCATTTGTGGACTGTTTTGGATGTTCTTATTGTTGCACTTTAGTGCTAATTTGTTGTTAGGACTGAGCTTAAGTGGTGTTGTACAAGCCTAGCTTAGTTGTCCCATGAGACCTTTGAAAATTTGCCCGTGACAAGTGGTATCAAAGTGTAGGTTCGAGCATGACGTCGAAGTCGCAACACAACAAATAGGCTGTTTATGAGAAGGAGCAGGAGATTCGAAAGGATGCTACCAAGAAACGTAATAAAAGTAAGGTGAGGGACTCCTCTTCTAACCCACCAGTTTGTGGCAAAACCCATGGTGAAGAAGGGGAATGTTCTGACACTAGCCAACTAGACGAGAAAATTATCGAAGTTGAGGCTGGTTTGTCGACCTTGAATAGGCAACTTGTTGTTGTTGAGAACAACTTTAGTTCTCTTGAATTAATGGCTCTTGAGGGCCTTGTGAGGTCAAAAGTAACCTTATTAAACTTGAGAAAGTGAGCAAGGAAGGGTTGACCAACCTTAAGCTCAAACTCACCGAATCTCTCTCCTCTCTTCATAGAGAGGTTGAGACTTTGAAAAGGCAGGTTAATGAGACTGTTGTTGCAGGAGTTATTGGTCCTGTTAATATTCGTGATACAAGTATTGAAGCTCCTAAACCAAAGGAGTTTCCCGGTGAAAGGAATGTCGAAGACGTTCTGAACAAATGAATGCTTATTTAGAGCATGTGAACATTACTAGTGAAGATGCAAAAATCTGGAAAACAAACTATGTATTTGAGTGATACTGCCATGTTGTGGTAGCGGAGGAAAAATGTGGATATGGAGAGAGGGGTATGTTCCATAGACGATTAGGGGTAGTTCAAAGAAGAGTTGAAGCGTCAATTCTACCCTCAAAATGTGGTACATGAGGCTCGTCGAAAATTGAGGGAATTTAAGCAAACTTCATCCATTCGTGATTACGTGAGGAGTTCACAAAGCTCACTCTTCAGATTCCAAACCTTACCAGCGAAGACTTGTTGTTTTACTTCTTGGATGGTCTCCAAATTTGTGCCAAACAAGAACTCCTAAGGCGACAAGTCAACAATGTTGGTGAAGCGATCGTAGTGGCTGAATCGTTAATTGATTTTCCTGTCGATATAATGATGGGGAGGGACAAACGGACCAAAAATGTTCCTCCCAAGGTGGATAATAATCGAAACAAAGGCAAGTCGGTTCCTACCCGAGACAGTGACATGAGAGGTTACAAATCGTTACTAGCCTTCTAATTTTCGCAAAAATTATGAGGATCGTAAAAAAAGTGTTCCACATCGTGAAGGTTGTTATCTTTGTGGTGAGACTACTCACGCTGCTCGTTACTGTCCATCGTTAAGTAAATTGAGTGTTATGGTTGCTGCTCAAAAGCAGCAAGAGGAGGCAGCGATGCAAATCGGTGGATCATCCGAGGAGCAAGGCGGCCAGGTTGGTGGAGTGGACAAGGGGAAAAATGTGGTTGTGGGTTTGTTCAATCATATGAACTTGTTTAATCAATGACACTTGCAGTGTTGGCTACCCAGTCGACTCGTGTAAGGCCGCGTGAATCACTGTTCATTAATGCCAAGTTGAATGGCAATGACATTCGAATTATGGTGGACACCGGTGCAACTCATAATTTTGTAAAGGAGGAAAGGGCCAATGATCTTTGTTGAAATTATGTTGCCAGCTATATGTTGTTGAAAACCGTCAACGCCCTCCACACTACTGTCCATGGTTTCGCTCCTAAAGTCCCCATTGATTTAGGAGGATGGAAGGGGTTGACAGACTTCACAATTTCACCCATGGATGTGTTTGACATTATTTTGGGGGTGGATTTTTAGTATGAGGTTAACACGTTTATTTCGCCGCGTCTCAACCAACTTCACATCAGCGATGCCGGAGGTTCTTGCGTGGTACCCCTTATTTGGGTACCACAAAATGGAATGCACTTGTCCATTATGCAAATTGTTAAGGGTTTTAAGAAAGGAGAACTAACCTTTCTTGCTGCCCTTGTCGGAGGCGTCGAAAACTCAATTGAGGCAGTAGATATACCTCTTTGTATTGAGCAGGTCCTTGTTGATAATAGGGACGTGATACCGAAAGAACTTCCCCAAAGGTTGCCACTGTAAAGAGAAGTTGATCACCTAATTGAATTGGTTCCTGGGGCAAAACCACCTGCCATGACACCTTATTGCATGGCGCCTCCGAAATTGGAAGAATTAAGCAAGCAACTTTAAAAAGTTGCTTGATGTTGGACGCATTAGGCCGTTTAAGGTGCCATTTGGTGCACCTGTTTTATTTCAAAAGAAGAATGAAATGACGTTGCGTTTGTGTATTGATTACCGGGCCCTCAACAAGGTCACGGTAAAGAACAAATATCCTATTCCTTTGATCGCTGATTTATTTGATAGGTTGGGGCAGACCAAAGTGTTCACGAAAATGGACTTGAGAAAGGGTTATTACCAAGTCCGAATTGCCGAAAGAAATGAGCCAAAGACGACTTGTGTTACTCGTTATGGAGCCTTTGAGTGGCTGGTCATGTCTTTCGGTTTGACAAACGCTCCAACGACGTTTTGTACATTGATGAACAAGTTATTCCATCCCTTTTGATTCAATTTGTAGTTATATATTTTAACGATATTGTTGTTTATAGCAATAGTATGGAGGAGCATGTTGAGCACTTGTGCAAAGTGTTCAAAGTCTTGTGAGATAACGACTTGTGTGTGAAGCGAAAAAAATGCAGCTTCGCACAACCATCTGTCTAGTTCCTTGGACACACTATTAGTCATGGTGAAATAAGGATGCACAATGATAAGGTGAAAGCGATTCGAGATTGGGAGGCTCCAACAAAGGTACTCCAATTACGGTCTTTTCTTGGCCTCGCCAATTATTTTTGGCGCTTCATAGTTGGCTACTCAGCTATTGTTGCTCCACTCATTGACTTGCTGAAAAAGAGTCGTGAGTGGGAGTGGTGTGATTTGTGTCCTGATGCCTTTGAAAATCTGGAGGCAGCCATTACCGATGAACCGATTTTGGCGCTGCCCGATTTCACTAAGGCGTTTGAAATTCATATCACCCAATAGTGTTTGAGAGCAAAAAATTGAATGATGTCGAAAGACGATATTCGGCACACGAAAGGAAGATGACGGTTGTAGTCTATTATCTAATGAGTTGGCGTCATTACGTATTGGGTGACCATTTTGTTGTTAAGGCGGATAACGTCGCAACAACTTATTTTCAGTCCCAAAAGAAGTTGACTACCAAGCAGGCCCGTTGGCAAGACTTCTTGGTTGAATTTGATTTCACTTTTGAGTACAAGTCGGGGAAGGCTAAGATTGTAGCCGACGCGCTTAGTCGCAAGGCTGTGTTAGCTGCGATTGTTAGTTCAACTTGCATCAGTGTTGTTGACAATAATAAGGAGGGTATGCAGCATGATCCGTAGCGAAACAACTTCTCGTTTTGGCCCAACAAGGCAAGACGAAAAAGTTTTGGGAAGAGAACAGTTTGTTGTACACTACGGGCAGACGTGTGTACGTTCCGAGGTGGGCAAACCTTAGGTGTACTTTGATCAAGGAGGGCCACGATACTGCGTGGGCTGGTCACCCGAGGAAAAAATGTACTTTGACATTGTTGGAGTCCTCTTATTATTTGCCTCGGATGCAAGATGACATTGAAGTTTATGTGCATATACTTGCATCATTTGTCAACAAAACTAAGTTGAAACGAAGGCTTTTGGCGGACTGCTTGAGCCATTGCCTATTGCTGAAAAACCATGAGACAACGTCACCATTTATTTCATCATATGCTTGCCGAATTTGAAGGGGTTCGGTACTATTATGGCTGTTGTTTATCGCTTCTCCAAATATGCGACATTTACTACCATGACGGCCGGCTGCAAAGCCAAGGAGGCAGCCCGCTTATTCTTAAGAGACGTCGTGAAACATTGGGGTGTACCCAAACCTATTACTAGTGATCGGTATTCCCGATTCACCGGTGCATTTTGGAGGGAATTATTCAATTTACTAGGGTTGGAGTTGCACTTTTCGACCAGCTTCCATCCTCAAACGGATGGGCAGACAGAGCGGATCAACGCACTCTTGGAGTGTTACTTATGGCATTATGTTAGTGTCAACCAAAAGGATTAGGCAAAGTTGTTGGACACTGCTCAATTCTCTTATAATTTGCAGCAAAGCAAGGCGACGAGGAGAAGTTCATTTGAGTTGGCTACCGGGCGCAGCGCAATACGCCACAATCCTTGCCTGTCGACTTTGATTTGAAGAGTTCGGGTGCTTATCACATGGCGAAAGCCTGGGAGGAACTAGTCGACCTTGCAAGGTCATATCTTGATAAAGTAGTTCGAAAGATGAAAAAGTTTGTTGATCGGAAGCGACGACCACTCAACTAGCGAATTGGGGATCGAGTTATGATAAAATTCAATCCTAGGCAACTCAAGTCGCTGCGAAATGTGAATCAAAGTTTGATTCATCATTATGAGGGTCCTTTTGAGTTTATCGCTAAGGCGGACAGAATCTCATATAGGGTTGAGATGCCCAATTATTTGAAGTTACATCCGGTCTTCCATGCTAGCCAATTGAAACCATATTTTGAAGACATGGAAGATAAAAAGCAGGGGCAGTCCAATCGAGTTCAAATTTTTATTACTCCACCAGTTGTGGACAAGCAGATCGAGGCAATTATTGATCATCAATTAGTTCGTGGAAAATGCTGGAATAATTCGAGCGCGCAGTTCCTAGTTCATTGGAAAGAAACGGCACCGGAGGAAGCAACTTGGGAGAAATATGAGGACTTGTGGCAGTTCCGCAACCAAGTCCATGGTTATTTACATTTGTGTGGCGTCGAGGTCGTCACCAAATCAGGTGGGGAAACGTGTACCGCCCTGAAGGAGGCTACATTAATTTCTGGCATTTTTGGGAGCGGGGCATATTTATATCGCACTTCAATGAGTCTCGAACGTTGTGCGTCCAGCTTTGGGGGATTACTTGGAGACTTTTGGGGAACAATTAATGCCCTTGACCAACAGCCAAAACAATTTCCAAGGGCTGATACAAAGCTGATTTGTGAAAGGGACGATTTTGCCATTTTCGGCAATAAAGGACCAACTTTTCCCACCAATTCTTATACTTTTGTAAAGTTACCTATTCTAGTCTTTTCTCTTGGGACTTTGCTTCCCATCGTTTTATAGACTTAGTTTGCAGCTTGTATAAGTCTTAGAAGACATATCATTTTGTGAGAAGAACACTTAGAGAAATATAAAAGAAAATTGACACTTACCTCCCAAATCGGTCTCTACTTGCTTCTTGTTGGTTGTTCGTTTGTGGATTGTTTTTGACGTTCTTGCTATTGCACTTTAGTGCTAATTTGTTGTTAGGACTAAGCTTAAGTGGTGTTGTGCATGCCCAGCTTGGCTGTCCCACGAGACCTTTGAAAATAGGCCTGTGACACAAGGCCTAACCCTCCTTCTTTGTATAATATAGGCAAAAAGGACAAATATACCCTTGAACTATTGTAAATGGTATGCAAATACCCTCCGTCATACTTTTGGGACATTGATGCCCATGCCGTTCAAAAACTAGAGTATATATACTCTTTATACTAACGGACATACATGTGTCATAATCTTATCCATCGATCCGCTATTTATCGACGGATAAGATTGCGCCACGTGTCCCTCTTTAGTCTTCCGTTAGAGTGAAGGGCATATATGCTCTAGTTTTTGGACGGAGGGGGCACCAATGTCCCAAAAGTATGACGGAGGGTATCTGCATACCATTTACTATAGTTCAGGGGTATATTTGTCTTCTTTCCCTATAATATAACCAGATTTCAGTGGCAATCAAATTAGCTTTTGGAGTTAAAAAAAATAAGAAAGAATAGATGTTGTATTATTTGTATCACAAATACAATTGATACAAAATACAAATATAGTTAATACAAAATATAAATATAGTTGTCTAAATACAATTTATATAAAATACAAATCTGTCACCTATGTTTTATTGAATACAATTGATACATAACACATTTGACAGAGATAATGAATGCATATTGTATTCGTTGTATCAAGTTTTATCACAAATACAATTGATACATATATCGAATATAATTGTATCAGTCCTGTTAACGAACACAATTTGTATCAATGAATACAATTGACATAATATAATTGATACAAAATACGTATACAGTTGATACATAATACAAATACATAATACAAAATACAAGTATCATACTATGTGGAATGTCTTTTTGGGCTACAGTTGTTTGGGATGGAGAGAGAGAGAGGGGCGAGGAGGGGGGGGGGGGCTGTGGGAGAAGAGAGGCAAGGGAGAGAGGATAATGAATTTTTTATACAACCCTATCTATAGCACTACGAATTATAATTATTTTAAACTATAGTGATTTATCGTAAATACATATCACATGTTTGCTTTGTTGTGTAATTTTTCCTAGAAACAATTAGTAACAATATTATTATTGATAATGAGTACTATTGAAATAGATGACTAACGAGAAACCAAAATACTTAAGTTTATGGTCTTAAACCAGTAAAGTGAAAGCAAACAGAATATTCACGTAAGGTGATGTGGTAAAATGACACTTGAATTTAGTATTGTTTGGACAACAAACGTTTAATGATAAAGTTGTTATTTCAGTTTCAAAGGGTTCTTAATATTATATAATCGAAACAAAAGTCATTATCTCATGCAGTTGAAACCAAATAATTCAAAGAAAAGAAAGCAGTAGACAAGTATTAATTAAACATTAATATGTCACATCAAAAAAGGTGATGATCCAACATAATCTAATATGTTACGTCAAAGGAAGTAACGGTTCAACAGAGTATAATATGTCACATTGAAGGAGGTACCGATCTAATATAATATAATGTAATATATCACGCTAAAGAAGGTGATGATCCAATATTGTATAGTAGGTCATATTGAAAGAAGTGATGATCCAACAATATAGTATGCTAAGTTGATGTCTCAATATGTGTAGCGCCCCTATTAGGGGATGTCACTTACAAAACAAAAATGAGAAAATGGTCTAAAGCCTTCCCAATTTATACCTGAAATTCCAACTATACACTCCAATTTCACGGGTGTCCTATCACCCCTGAACTGTTTAAAACTGATATAATTTACTCCCTAAAACACTTATGTGGCACAGTGAGTGTATTTCACTCTCTCAAAGAGAGTGAGGACCAAAACAAATAATAAAACTTTATTTTTAAAATTTCTTTTCATAAATATGTGTATTTTTAATTATTCTTTTTTCTTATTTATTTCCTTTCTTCGTCACATCAAACATAAACTAAATCTCTACACCACTCACCTTCTCTAAGCGGCCGCAACCATCACATTTATTGGATTCAGCATGGAATTTCATTATTCCTCTTGATTCTAGAATTTTGATTTTTTTAAATTTGTGCATGAAAGTAGGAAATTTTGAAAATCAACTTTTTATTAATATTATTAAAATTGTTAATCATCATTTCACATGCCTAACCACATGGCCAAATGGGTTAGAAAATTCTTATCTTAATTTTTGATGCCCTAATTTAATAATTTAAATTTAAGTTCAGAAATAATTTTGGGTTTTCAACGAAACCCATATGCGATTTTGAAAATAGAAATGAAAAGATCCATTGTTATGTATCTACTACCTCAATTTGAAGAATTCGACAAATTCATTCATGAAAATAACTTGAGTATCAATCAAATGGTGGATGAAACGATTAGGAATAAAATTTTCGTCAGATTTTACCCTTCAAAATTGTTGTTGCGGTCATCGATGATGAAAACATGAAACATATGAACTCCTCCAAAACTTGAGTTTTTTTTATATATCAAAGGTTTAATAATTGATAATATTAATGGTAGGAAGGAAGAAGTGAGTTGGGTTGATTGATAAACTTTTGATGATTGCAAGGAAGACGAAAATGGTGGAAAAAAGATTAATCAATGGCAAAAAATGAAAGATTATCAAAGATTTGTAACTTCACCTTTCAATAATAAAACTTGAAATTTCATAACTGCACATTTCATTACTCTAAGATTAAAACTATCACAAATAAAACTTGAAATTTTCTCTTCAGTGGCAGAAAAAGTTTCATCAAACAATGTCAAGAAGAAAGAAAAAGAAAAGAAGAAAGGGATTGAAAAGAGAAGAAAAAAAAATATAAAAGGATAAAGAAAAAAAAAAATTTTTAATTAAAAAATAATATATATTATGTGGCAAGAGCGAGTGCATTCACTTTCTAACACAAATCTGAATGTGACCTTTTAGGGGGTTATATATTCCATTTTAAAAATGTATAGGGGGTAATAGAACCCCCGTGAAGTATAAGTGTGTAGTTAAAAATTCGGTAATAGATTAAGGGGCATTTGACTATTTTCTCAAACAAAAACTAATCTACTATCTGTAACGTTAAAAGACTAATTTTAGAAATAAATATTCATTTATAATTTAATGGCAGAATTAGGTCTATTCTTAAATATCTTAAAAGTATATCGAAGAGTTAATTGCAGGTGGTAGCACATTCAAAAGAATATCAAAATAAGTACCTTCCAAAATTTTCTTTCTCATTCAACACGACATGAGTAGGGTCCTACTATAAATTATTTTGGCAAAAGGATCTGGTGGACCCTTATACTTGTATGCGTTTGTATTATGAACCCTTTTACTTAGCGTTTTATCAGCTGAATCCTTAAACTAAATGAAAAGAGGTTTTTTAAACCCTTCCTACCATGTGTGTAGTTCACTCGCCCTTAAATAGATAACATGTTAAATTCATGTCACATAAATTAATAATATATCATAATTATCTTTATTAACTATTTTTAAAAATTATTAATCAAAATTTTATTAAATAAAAGGTAAATTAATAAATTTTAAATTGATTATTTAAGAAAAAATTGAGACTCCACGCCTCCACTCCGGTTGCAACCGCGTAACATCCAAAATCCACCGGCGAAAGTTGCCGCACCACTGCTCCTCTCACCGGCGAGACCTGTACTTTCTCCTTCATCATCTCCATCGCAAACCCTCACTATTTTCCTTTCCTCCTTCTCCAACCACCACAAAATCAGCAACCCTAAGCCGCCACACCACCGGTGACCCCCTGCGAATCATCAAGGACAACCTCTCCTCTCCGTCTATCAACAAACACCCTCGTCGCCTCCCGTTCTAGTGAAAAGGTATCAGTGTCGCCTTTCTCTCTCTCACTCCACTGCAAAATCAATGGACTCCAGTGAGCATTGCCATAAAATCAACCAATGCCACTCTCTCCCTCCACTAATAACAGCTTGAAACTTGACGCCAAGGAGGTCCCAATGCCAAATATCCGTTAAAGATCAAGATGACCATAGGTGTGGAGAAGAAAGAAAAAGTCGTTGGGGGGAAGGATGGGGATGGCAGCGAAAAAGTGGGTGGAGTTGAGGGAAGAAGAGGGATATCTTTTTAAATTTTTTTTTTATTATTATTATTATTTTATTATTTTAAGTTTAAATATGATGTTCACTTGCCTTCAGATGCGTGTAGTCACTCTCTCTCGCCAACTCAACCATCTTAATGCCACATAAGCTTGGTCAATGGTCAGAGGGATTTGATATATTGTGTTTTATTGAGTTTAAGGGTTCAATTGGTAAATAATTAAGTAGAAGGGTCCATAATACAAACTCGGACAAGTATAGGGGTTCATCAGACCATTTCGTCAATTATTTTCAAACATTTGAATATTAAAGAAATACACCAGTTGCATCCATTATACTATATTAGTATACGTACTAAATATAATCATAAATATTGATTTGTTGACAATTTAAAATTTTAACTTAATATAAAATAATATAGTAAAGTTTATTTGAAAGAATGTTAACATTTAGCATCTTGATATGTTATGATAGAATATTTGTGTAAATAAATCTATATAAGCTTATATAGTTCATTGTCTAAAATTGACAATAACAATTTTTGGCATTATTTATTTTTTTTATTTTTTGAATTATTCAGTAACATAAATACTTTCATCTTATTCATATTATCCTCTGGTTAGAATAATAAACATTGTAAAAAAACTAGTCGTTAGATTAAAGAAAAATATAACTAAGAAAAGTCTTATGATCTCAATAATGCTAAGCATCAAACTATACAATTTTAATCACTTGAATATAAAATTGTAGGCTACGTGCATTAGATGTTTTGTAATTTCTTTCAATTTTTTCTATTAATAAATTTAACTTTTTGAAAAATATAGCAAATTATTAATTATATATAACTATCAGTTTTTGTTTTTGACAGTTTTATGTTACATATTCTTACAGTAGATGTTTATCAAATTGAAATTATACTTTTTTGGAGATAAATATTTTTTAAAAAAATATTAAAGCTGAAAATTTAAGAATTATTTTGATGATTACATGTGGCACTATTTTGCAAAGTACGAATTTATAATATTTTAAATTTACTCTTTTTAAAAGATGATAATTCGAAAACATTTATGTTGATGACATCCTTTTTTTTTTTTTACAAAATAGAGATTTTAAATATTTAATTATTTTTTTTAAACTCAAAAATTCAATTTTTTGTGATGCTGATATACGTGACACTTTTGTCTTTCCTATTATATAGGAATAAAATACATAGTCGAGTATTAAGAGATTAAGGTGGTTATATAGGTAAATAGATGAGAGATTTTAGGGATGATCTAGGTTAGTTTTTTTTTCTTTGCTTTTCTTAAATTTTACCCACGTATTTTAAATATCACTTTATTAATGTTTTCTTTTTCTTCCTTTTTTCGTTAATTATTTTATTTTTCATTTATTTTGTTTGATGACATTTTTAAATATATTTTCTGATCAAAGAGTTAATGATGTTTGTTTATTCATTTTTTAATTCTTGTGTTTATACCTTGTTGTAAAATTATTAAGTTCCTTGAAATTAGATGGTCACTTAGTTGGGAATATTAAAAGTTTTTTTCTCTCTAAATTTGCCATTACTAATAGAAAAGGATAGAAACAGGAAATGAAGGGTTGTGACTCTCCTGAAGAGTTGTGACTATATCGAAGAGTTGTGAACTTTATGAAAGGTTGTGTCCTTTCTAAAGGATTGTGACCGTTTGAAAGGTTATGCCTTTTCTAAAGTGTTGTGACCTTTCTGAAAGGTTGTCTTCTTTCCAAAGAGTTGTGACCTTTACCCTTTGTTGGCTATAAATAGAGAGGTTTTCTCTCATTTTTCTGTATCGAATTCTTCCCTTCTTTTGCATACATTTCTTACAAAACAAAATCGATCGATCGTGTCTGTGTGTGTGATTCGTTGCTGTCATTTTGAGTTCGTTGAAATTATCGAAGTTTGAGGTACCGCTACTTCTTTAATGGTT
>JAJONY010044380.1:0-22025 GCA_029582405.1 Solanum gandarillasii | reverse complement strand
ATCTTGATTGTGGTATTGTGGTTGTTCTTAGCTTGTGGGCCATAGTTTTGATTTGAAAGCGGTTTTGAACTAATATATTCAAAAAAATTGCTACCTCTTGTTTGTATGATTGTTGTTGTTCTTGTACAAATTTAGGTGTTGGTTACGGTAATATCAATGACTTGAATAGTGCTCTTTATTGAACAAAATGAATATATGGTTACGATGAGATAAATGAAGTTACATAGGCAATATGTGAACTTTGAGCATCCTATTGTGACTAGCCGATTGTCAATGAAATCTCTTGTGATGAACATTGCACGCTAGCTAGAAAGTGTTGAGTCTTGTTTGATAATTCTACCAATGTCTTGTGTGGTGAGGTTGTCTTGAACATTGTGCGGATAACAAATAGAACATGCCCCGTTGGTCCGATTGATTGGGTGAAGCGAGTAATTGAAATGATCTTAATTTTGAAGTGTGAGCCAATTTTATAATATACCTCTTTGTGGCAAACCATGTGAGATGTGTGAAGCTTGCTTGGCTCCTTTTGATCCTATCTTTTTCTTGGAAAGAATCTTGAACAACTTTGACCTTTTTATTCCATCACCCATAACCTTCATGAAGTATTAGTATGTTTGAATAGCCAACTTAGGCCAAAATCCTAGGTTGGGAGTTTGTTAAAAGAGATGGAAACACAAGAAGTGTAAATATTCCCCCGTTGAGGATTGTTTTGAAAAACAATTGAACCCCTATGGATAAAAAGTAAAAAAAAAAAGTGCAAAAGAAGAGGAAAAGAAGAAAGAAAAGAAAAAGACTAAAAAACAAAAAAAGTTGTGAAATAAAGTGTGAAAAGAATGAAGAAGAATGGGCCATCAGATGATTCATGTTGAGTTTAATAATGCGGTAGAGTTTAGCCATGTTTGAATGTTAAAGAGAAGGAGAAAGAGTGATTTTCAGGCCATACTTCATGAAGGTAGAAGCCACTACGCCAAATGACTAGACCTTTACACTCAGCCCCGTTACAAGGTTTAAAAAACATTTGTGATCTTTAGTCAGCTGAAACGAATGTTGATTGGAAAATAAGAGCAAGACTATGGGTGGAGTCATGCATGTGTTCATCTTTGTGAGTGTGAGAGTTGTATTTGATTCTGGGACTTTCAAATTATCAAGAATTGTGTGTGAATGTGGAATCATCTTTGTGTGAGGGCATTTGAGTACGTTTGTTGAGTTAGAAATTTGAGTGCACAATTGAGCATTGTATGTGTAGTTTGAACCTTCTTGTGTGCATTTATGTAATCTTATGCAACACTATTTGTAGATATCCTTGTTGAACTGATTGATCTCGAGGTTTACTTGAGGACAAGCAAAAGTTTAACTTGGGGTGGTCATGAGTCTGACATTTCGACTGATTAGGACTTTGTTTTTACAGTTTTAGTGTCCTCAAATGCCTAATTTATGCTCTAAATAGATTATAAAGTGTTGACTTACAGAATTTAAGGGTAAAGAGCAAGGAATGGACACTACTGTGAAAAAAGGAGCAAATAAGTTGAAGAAGTGAAGAAAAGAGCTATTGGTGATCGCTAAGACCACTCGGCGCACCGTCAAGTTGCTCTTTAGCTCGCCTAAAGATCCAGCTTGCCAGCTCTGGTAAAGAAAAAACTTGGTGATAAAAATAGGCAATCGGCGGATCGCCGAACGACCCCGCAATGGCATTTTTGATCGCCTAAAGTCACAAAACCCTGAAGACAAATGGCCAATGCAAAATTGCCATGGATTGGAGTAAAGGGTGGATCACCGACCCGTTCGACAATGACCGACTTATTCCGCCTCATGAATTTTCAGGCTAAATTTTAAGCAACTAT
This sequence comes from Solanum gandarillasii, assembly GCA_029582405.1. Classification (NCBI taxonomy): domain Eukaryota; kingdom Viridiplantae; phylum Streptophyta; class Magnoliopsida; order Solanales; family Solanaceae; genus Solanum; species Solanum gandarillasii. The sequence goes on along the minus strand of JAJONY010044380.1, from coordinate 20,184 downwards.
AAATTGGAATTTTAAATGAAATTTGAGGAGCTCTCTCCTATTTATTCTAGTTCCCATTCTAGAGTTATAGTTTTCTCTTAGTTTTCATTTCTTATTGTATAATTTGAAGATTTCTAAGCGTAATTTTGAGAATTTGCAAGGGGTGTCTGAATTCCTTCAATTCAGACCATTATAAAGACTTGGTAACTTTATCCAGATCATGGCTGATGTATTTGGTAATTTCTCTATTTTTATGACGTGTAGCTAAAATCCAAATTATTGGGGTGTGATTATGTTATTATTGGCTGAATTAGCCGATGGGTATTGATGATTATAGATTTAAATTCTTAATAAAAGTGAGTTTGATTAATATATGTGTTTTAAACTAAGAATTGTAGTTCCAAATGCAATTTGAATTTAGAATGTTGGGCTTGCTTGAAAAAGGGGTTTTAGAATTAAAGCTTTCAATTGATGAATGTAGTTATGGGTTGATAAAGGTTTAGGTCAAAAGAGTAAATTCTAACCTCAATTCTACCTATATAGCTCGAGAGAGTAGATGAATTAAGGTGTGGGATGTCCTTATTTTCTAAGCTTGTTGATGCTCGAAAGAAATCAATTGAATTGTGATAGTTGTTCGAGAGAAACATATCTCACTTATAGTCTAGCCTACCGTTGATATTTTTCTATTTATCAGTAGTTTCAATTACCCATGTACTGAAATTTTCCTATGATCAGTCACATCCTGAGAATTCCTCTTTATATTGTTATTTCCTCCGTGTTTAATTGTGTTGTAGCTGATAACTGACAATCCAAACCGATTAGACCATGTTGGTACTTCATAATTGAATTTGATCACGTACCACTCCTTGTAGATTCGACCCCAACCATTTGTTGCATTTTATACTAGTTAATGATCGTTTACACCTATAATTGGATGAGGAGTAGTTCAGACGTTAAATCACTAGCCGGTTGTAGAGTTGACCTCTTTTGATGATCGTTCAACGCTAGCTGAAAATTGTAGATTCTTTTTTTGATGATTTTGTTGAATGTTATGTGTAGTGCAATTTCTTAAAATATGTGCTTGGTAATACCTACAACTTTCCCTGTTAGTCCAATTGATTAATGTCAGTAAACAATTGAGATTATCTTAGGCACAACTTGTGACGTCCTTCTAAGAGTGTGACTCTAGCTTGGCACCATTTGAGCATATCATTTTCATTGGATTAACCTTGAAAAACATTGTCCTCTTTGTCCCATTCCCTATAACGTTCATGACGTATTGGCTAGCTTGAATAACCTACTTAGGCCAAAAGCCTAAGTTGGGGGTGTGGTGAAAAAGGAAGAAAATCAAGAAGTTTGAGAAATTCACTCTTGAAGGATCATGCTGAGTTATTGAAATAAAGCTTGTGAAATGGATAAACGAAATGGTGTATCCAATGAGTCATGCCTAAATGAACATAGGGTGGATTTTGAAAATCATAAAGTGCAAAACAGAAGGAGAAATAGTGAAATGCAGGCCATACTTAATGAAGGTAGAAATCACTAAACTAAATGATCATACATTTATCCTCAGCCCTGTTAACAACCTTCAAAGATTGTGATCTTGAGTGAGCTGAAAATAATGTTGATAGGAAAATAAGGGCAAGCATATGGGTAGAGTCATGCATGTTTTTATATTTGGGAGTGTGGGAGTTGTGCTTGATTTAAAAATTCTGGAAATTTGATGAGTTTTGTGTGAGCATGAAATCATTCTTGATGTGAGGCCATTTGAATACTTTTGTTGAGCTTGAACTTGCATTTGAAGCAAGCATTATGAGCTTGAGTAAAATTTGATGATGGTTTGTCACAATTTAAAACTTAGAGTGCACAATTGAACATTTTTATGAGTAGTTTGAACCTCTCGTGTTCACTCATGTTGACTCTTGAGTAGAACTCTTAGTAGACCTCCTTGTTGAACTAATTGATCTTGTGTTTTACTTGAGGACAAGCAAAAGTTTAAGCTAGGGGTGTTGATGATTCTCGGATTTCGAGTCATTTAGGGATTGTTTTTCATAGTATTAATGTCCTCGATTCTTATTTTGTGTTCTAAACGGATGTATAATTTCTAATTTGCAGCTATTAAGGCAAAACAACAAGGAAAGGACATTACAAAGTAACAAGGAGCGTAAAAGATGAAAAAACTAGATTTAATTAAAACTTGAAGGAGTATAAATGCGAACTTTTAAAATATTTCAGGAGTTTCAAAATTTTGATCAACTATTTTGAGAGTTTTTACTTTGAGCTTCTGATTCCAAACTCGATTCATAGAGCTTTTAAGTAGATTTTCATGTTGGGTATTGATTTTAAGCTAATTTGGAGCATTGTTAAAGACTTTGATTGTGCTACCCAGCTTATGAAGGACATAGTTGGTAATATTTTCCTAGTTTCTATATTATATGGTTAAAACCCCCATTCTTGGGGGTGTGATTACATGATTAATTATTTCAATTAGCTTATGGGTGTTAGTAATTACTGAATTAATTGTTGTTTGTGATGTGGGTTCGATTGATAATTGAGTCTTAACTCATGAATTGTAGTAGCAAATGTTGTGCTAGCCTGGTATTCTATACTTGCTTGGGAAACATGTTTTATAATTCAGGTTTTCAATTGATAATTTTAGTGATTGGGTTGTTGTGGATTTAGCTCGAGAGAGTGAGTCTTATGATTCTACCTATCTAGCTCGAGAGAGTAGATAAATTAAGGTTTTGGGTCGTCTATAGTATGATGCTTGTTGAGGATCGAGACAACTCACTCGATTCGTGATAGTTGATCGAGAGATGGCTATTACATCTAAATACTAGCCTACCCACTAAGATTGACCGATTTTTCGTAATTAGTAATCACCCATATAGCAAAATTGGAAATTAATCGATCACATACCCAAGTATCCCTTTCTACTTTGTTAGTCCCCTGTTCTCGTAGTTGTTAATTGTCAAACATTATCCCCCCATTTGACACTAGTTTTCAACCCCTTTGATTTATTTTAATTGTTTCGATAATTTATTTTCCTATAACCGATTAGAACATACCTTTAACTTCGTAATTGAATTCTCTACCATATCACTCCCTGTGGGATCGACCCGAACTCTTCATTGGGTTTATACTAGATCGTGATCACTTGTGCTTAGTATTGAATAAAGTGTATTTGAGCGTTATCAGGAACCCAAATTTTCATATCCTTTGTGTCTATGTTGTGAGGGTTTGCATACAGTTTTGCACAATTTGAGCCTAAACAATTTGTTGACAAACATCATTAAAACATCTTGAGCGAAGTTGTCCCCACCTTTTCACCAAAAATCCTTTTTGAAGCATTATTATGTTTGAACAGCCATCTTAGATCAAATGCCTAAGTTGGGTGTAGAAAGGAAGGAGGAATGAAAGCCAAGTTAAAGACAAAGAAAGATAAAATGAGACTCACATTTGAAGTTATTTACAAAAACAAGGAACCCCTCCTTATAAAAAAAAAGAAGAAAGGAGAAATATTGTGATGAAATTTTTTGAAAAGTTGAAATGAAAAAAAGGAAGTTGGTGAAATACAAAGGGGATTCTGAATAAAGTGATTGATAAGTCAATGTTTTTGTTCTCAATTGGAAAAGAATGGATAGAACTTGAGAACATTTAAAGATGATTACAACAATTCTCTTAAAAGGTGAAGTCACTAAGCCAAATTGGCCCTACCTTAACCCTCAGTAACTCCTCGCATTCTAAAAGGGTAATATTTTAGTTTTTCTAAAGATCTGGTGAAATAACAGACGACAACACTAACGGCCTATTGGTGTGACAATAGATTGTTGGTGGTAGCGTCGGTGGTAAGTTAGAATTCTTCAAAAATGTCAAGTTTCAGTACTTCTTCAATGTTTCACAAGGATGGTCCGCCGTTCAATTTACAAGTCGTAGGTGGGTTTCGTAGGTGAGTCCTAGAATTAGAAGGATTTTGAAGTAAAAAATTGGGACCTACGGCCGTGGTCCACGACCCTTCATTGGACCCACATTCCATTGGTGGGGCCGTAATTGGTGCCCAGATAAATAGTCTCTAGCCCCAAACGACGCCCAACCAAAACGGTATGTGGTCTGACCAACGGATCATTAGTTTGGTTATCGATAGACGTCAGTAGTTATTTTCTTGAGGTCTTTTTAGTCTTCTTTTCTAATTATTCTTACTTAATACTATCTTGTTTTATCCTCCATATAAAGCCCTATATAAGTATTTTTAATCCCAACTTCCCCCAATTGAAATCATTCTCTAACATTTCTAAACGAAGAACAATTCTTCATCTCCAAAATATTTCTCTCTCTAGAAAGCTTGAAGAAGGAGTCAAACTAGGTTTTCATGTCCAGTCTCCTAAGCCTCCATTGAAGGCATGCTTTTGAGATTAAGGTATGATAATTTTAATCTATGGATCCCTTCCCTCCATAAAGTTCCCAAATTTCTCTATTTACAAAATTATATATCCCAAATTGATTTAGGATTTTCTTCCATGGCATGGGTTCTTTTCAACATTGAGTTGTTTGATTGTTCTATGATCTTTTATGCATGAATTGCGATAATTCCATGATTCTAGGATCAATCCCCATGAACCCATGCCTGTCCAATATTCTTCAAGTTCTGATGGTATGATGTGCATTTTGAAGTATGAAGGACGAGTTTTATGAATTATGCATGTTCTTGTGAAAGCGCTAAAAAGAATTTAAGGATAATTTGAGAGTGAAGTACCAATGTTGTTGTTGTGTTGTGAAAGTATTTTTCATATACACATAAAATCATGAATGTGAAAGGGTTTTACACGTAAAGGATTCTAAGGTTGAAAGGTCTTCTCACCTATAATGAAAGAATGTTAAGTAGTTATTCTAATGAAACTTAGCTTGGATTGCTATTCCTAAGTTTACCTTTCTATGGATGACATATGACTTAGCTTGGATTGGGAATAATACTTGCCCTTCCATAGATGAGAAAGACATGTTAAGAAAATGACTATTCCCCGAGATTTATGCTTACCACCGAGAGGATATTGAGATGGAAGCTCTCCCATTAGTAGAGGTTGAGTTCCTAGTATCAATCTCCTTATCCCAAACCTCTGTGCCCCCATAGGATGATTGTCTTATATAGACATTAGCTAGTGTATCCATAATAGCTAGAATTTCACTGCCTAACCTTGGAAAATAGGACTCCCCTTTTCGTTGTGGGGTAGACACCGGATTCCATGTTTTTATTTCACATGGTATTATATGTTGGTTAAAGGTAAATATCCCACAATAATGAAATAAGGTTACTTCTAGAAGATTCTCACAAAGGTTCAAAAGGTTTTATCTTGCATTGACCATGTTTTGTAACTTATGTTTCTCACTCTTTTACATCATGTTTTAGCTTGGCCATTGCATGTCCTGAAAAGTTCTTTTAAGCATGATTTTTTATGTTTTATGCATGCTTAGTGCATTTTTGTACTAACTCATACTCTTGCCTATATTTCTTATAAAAATGTAGGGTCCAACGCTCCAGATTCACACTTTTGTGGTTAGGGATCTACTAGTAGAAGCTTTAAGATTGGTGAATCATCATGTTCCGAGGTCCAAGCCCTTATTTCCTTATGTGTTTACATTTCAGTTCTGAACTTAAACTACGGGTTACGTCCCGATTAGTTCACATGTACTAGATTGCTTTGAGACATTGTTAGATTTTTCTCTTTGCATTATAAAACTCTATGTGTGAAATTGTCTTGACAATCACTTGATTTTTAACTTAACCTTGTATTATGTATGCTAAGTGTCTTTTATGGGGCCTAGTGGGGTCTTATAAGCCATATTACACCTTTTATCTACCATGGGTCATAACACCCTCAACCCCATTATAAGCCTAAAAGACCTTACAAATCATGCATCGACTAGGATGTGTGATGATTGAAAAATATGGGAAAACCTATGGGATGAAGTTTGCATGTATTTCTCTTTTGAGGGAGTGAAAGTGATGTTTGTGTAATGAAGGACACAACTTCCGATGCAAGTGTCTACGATCGTGCAATAGTATAGTAACCCAACCAAGGGTTGGGATCATCCCAAGAGAGTGGTTCTGAGAATTGATAGAAAAATAAAATTTAGTTCTAACTAGTCGTTGCTAAAGACATTAACGAGTAAAGCGACTGTAAATTAAAGGGGGACACAAACGTGTCAATTAATAATGGAGGGGGTTTTGTCACTAGTAATTAAGAACAACAAAATAACCAATGGTTTCTAAGCAATGAGAGGGGATCCTTGGTATGTGACAGGAATACGGGTTAAGATAGATTATTGGGTACATGCTTTCAATAGAAGATTCAAAGAGGAATTGTGACTAGGCTAAGCTTTACGGGGGATAAGCTCTCTGTCGAGCAACTTACCCCGTTTCAAATGCGTTCCTCTCGGGGACACACTTGCCGCATGAAAACCAGCTTACGCCTTGACCCACTCACTCTCTTGAGCTGAGTGTGTGGACATGGGACTAGAGTTAACTCTCTCGAGCAGAACCTCATGTCGACCCATTCACAATGGTCATCAATCTATTGGTCATTACCCTCTCTCTCAAGAAAGCAGAAAACACATAAATAAACTTGTATCTACAACTACAAATTCATTAGATTCATCCATAACCACTAAACGAAATAACAATTAACCTATAATTAAACTATCAACAAGCAATACCCAACAATTATCTTAACCCATATTCGCTAAATCACACCCCAAGAATTGGGGTTTATAGTCACACATTAATAGATAGAAATTTATACCTAAATGAGCTTGCATTCAAATGGGTATGAAGATTTAAGTCTTGTTATAGGCCAAGAATGAAGAATCCAAGAGACCCAAGTCCAAATCCTTGGAGATGAAACCCTCTTCTTCTTCAAGTTTTCAAAAGCCTCAGAAAGTACTATTCTATATGAAAATTATATTAATTGTTCCAGTATAAATGAAAATTATAATATTATCTCCACACTAAAACTAATACTCTAATTAGTATTTATAGTTTTCATAGATTTGTGTTGCAGCCGATCGTTCGGCGTCGTTAGTCGGAATAGCTGATTAACTCGGTGATTCACCCTGTGGTGTAGTTCATCGCCGTCTTGCACTATCCTTTAGTATCATCGTGCTCTGGGTCATTGGGGGACATAGTACTGCTTTGTGAAACTACTCGGCGATGCGCCGACTACTCCACTTTTCCGCCGACTTGATTTTTTTGTTCAAGGCTCGACAAAAGGCGAAGTAAGACCCTTCAGCGACTCACCAAGTGGACTCGACGATCCTCAGGCCTTCATTTCTTCATTCTTTTCAGCCTTTTCATTCCTTTTTGTGAAGTAGTGTCTATGCATTCCTTTTAACTTCAAATAGCTGAAACTTAAGGGTTTTCATCAGACATTGAGATAAAATGAGCATTTGAGGACACTTTATATTAAAATATAGTTCTAAATGAGTCTAATTTGTGGACTCATCAACACCTCCAACATAAACTTATGCTTGTCCTCAAGCAAACTCAAGTTCAGCCCTTCCAAAAGGGTCTCTCGAACTATGCTACACAAGACTCAATCATTAATGCACACAACAAGACTCAATTGACTTATGCAAAGACCAAATGTGTACTCAAAGATTCAAGTTGTGACTCACCAATATCAAGGAATCTCATGCTCACAATACTTGCTTCAAATGCAAGTTCAAGCTCAACTATAGTGTTCAAATGCTCGCACACAAAGAATGATTCCATTTTCACACAATGATTTTACAGTTTAAAGCTTTGGAATCAGATGCAACGCTCACACTCACAAAGAAGAACATAATGCATAATTTCACCCATAGGTTTGCCCTTATTTTCCAATCAACATTTGCTTCAGCTCACTCAACATAAAAAAATGTCTTTCCAAGGCTTGTAATGGGGCTGAGTGTAAAGGTGTGGTCATTTAGGCTTAGTGAGTTTCATCCTTATGAGATGTGGTGCTCACAACACTTCCTTTCCTTTCTCCTTCATCATTTTCATTAGTGCTTATAAGTCATCTTATTATTCACTTCCTATTGATTATTTGGGAACCCTATTTGTTTGTATTTTATTCCACAACTTTATTTTTCTTTCTTTTTCTTTTTCTTTCTCTTTTTCTCTCTCTTTTTTTTATATGGAGGGGTTCCATTTTTGTTAAAACCCTGGGTAAGAGGAGACTTTCCTTGCACTTCTTGACTGCCTTTTTCTTTTCACCACAACCCCAACTTAGGCTTCTGGCCTAAGTTGGCTATTCAACTAACCATAACTTTATGAGGATTATGGGTGACGGATTAAGAAAGGTCTAGTTTTCATCAAGTTTCTTCCCAAGAAGAGTAAGACTCAAAGGGTGTTCAAGAGAGAATAACACGTTCACAAGGTCAGTCACAAAAGAGGTATATGTCAAATTGGATCACACTCTTAGAAGTTTCCTAAGATCATATCAAGAGATAACATCACTTAGTTGATAGGACCAACAGGGCGAATTCTAGGATCTATCATGCATAGTTCACAGGTAAGCTCATCACACTAGGCATTGACACTATAAGTTAAACAAGACTCCACAGTTTTGCTACTGTGCAATGATCATCACAAGAGAATCAATTTGATACTAGGCTTGTCATAACGAGATGCAAAGAGGTCACATATTGTCTATGCAACTTCATTTGGCCTCATCGTAGCCGTACATTCATGTTTGTTCGATTGAGAGCACTATTCAAGTCATCGGTATTGATCGAAATCGAGACTCAAATTTTGCAAAAGAACAGCCACATTCAACACATGCGAGGTGGAAATTTTTTTTGGATGGGTATTTAAAATAAAAGGAGTCATGAGCTCAAACATCCACAAAAAGCAGTATTTAACACAATAATAGATCAAAGCCCAAATACATAAGCAAAAACATGAGTCACAAATAACACACAAAAGTTTGCCCTCACCTCACCATAAATAAAAGTAATTTATCCTCAAATGCAAAAGATACAGAATCCAAAATGTAAAATAAAGAAGACAAAAAGGGAGGTAAAGAGGTGATCCTCGCTAATCAGTCGCTCCATATGTTTGGGCTTCAGTGCCCAGAGTGACCTCCAGAAGGACGAGCTCCACTGGATCTAGCAACATGTGCTAAGAAATCCTGCACAATAACATCTATCATGATTGCTTCGCTCTCATTGAGATCTTCATCTGCAGCTCCCTTAGTCTCTTCATGCATCTCTTCATCAGTCTGTACTTCTGACCCAGCGTCTGCTATCTACTTAGCTCTATCCCCATGTCCAGTGGTGGTTATCTGAGGCATCTCAGGCATGTTTGGAATGTCCACTGTTCCAAAGACCATGGACACATCAGTGGACATCAAGTGGTCTACATCCATTCGCAGTTCAAAAATGGTAGCTTTTAAAGCCATCACCTGCTCTGTAGACCCTTAATTGTGCTCACACACCGCTATCCTGGCCGTTAGGGCATTAATAGTAGTGCTCAGAGGTTTCACAACATCAGTTAGGGTAATATGGATCATTCTGGAATAGGGGCCTCAAGACTAGTAGCCCAACGATGAGCAGGAAGGGCCAACTGTCCCATCCGGAGTAGGGAAGCCTAGGTGAGTGGAAGCCAGGAAACAACAGCAATAGTAGTGGGTCTTGGCAATCGTGCAGAAGCAGAAGAACCTGGAGTATAAGCGGGAGTAACAGTGGCAATGTATATACCTGAAGGCCCAGGGGCTGGAGTAGGAAGAGGTGCCTCTGCAGACGATGATTCTGTGTTTACTAACTCCATCTATGGTGCTTTTTTTGTTTCTTCTAGAACCTTAAGGTACTCGGATTCAATCCTCCAGATATCAGTAGAGGTTGTGCACATCACTTCCACATCCTTCTTGGCATATCAAGGCACTTGGGCTCATTTGCATAATTTTGTGATCAAGACTAGGAATGGAAGTGAGGTTCGGCTCTGTCTTTCAGGCACAAAAATATCTAAAGCAATAAATGTACCCAATTTTATCTGAGTCTCCTCTATTACGCAACCCAGGAAAGATGCCTTGGCAAGATGAAGGCTCGACTCATTTTTGGATGGCATAATTGTGCTGCTGATAAAACCAAACCAGAACCTTCCGGCTATGTTTAGTTCTTTCTTTTCAACTGGAACTACTTCCGCCCACCACTTTGGAGTCTCATCTGAAACTAGTGGGGCTAACCACTGTTTCATCTGATCCAACTTTTTTGTTCTGATCAAGTACTTGCAGTGATCCCCAAAATTCATGGACATGCCCAACACTGCGTTGATTTCCTCACTATCGCAGTTCACCCTTCTGCCTCTGACTAGCACATAGTCAACTTCTTTGAAGGCTGTTGCTAGGTTCTTTTGTTGGTGTATTAGTGCATTATATGCACTATAGAACTCTCTTACCAGGTTTGGAATATAAGGGTCACGGGGTTTGGTAAAGATTTGGAACTTGTTGTATCTCAGACACTCCATTATCTCTGTGTGCCTGTCAATAACCCCGTCTATGGACAAACGCTTTTCCTCCAGAATTGTCCTCATCCTCTCAGCCTTTACTTTATTCAATGATTTAGGCGGAGGAACTTGTACTGGAGGTGCCAATATCGTTGCCTGCTCAAGAACTGGAGGTGTAGTAGTAGTAGGCTGGGGAGTCCTGGCCCTGGATGAATCATTCAGCTTCTTAGTTCGCCGCCCACCCCTCTGTGCTGTTAACAGATCATCCTCATCATAACTCACACCTTTGCTTTCAAATTGGTTGGGCTCATTTCTCTAACATCCATTACTTCCAGTGCTTGCCTCTCATAATTTAAGGGTCTTATGTTTGCCCTTGCCTTTTTCACCAGTCGTGGAAAGTTTAGCAACCTTGCTTCTGAATGCATCTGCATCCTCGTTGATTGTTATCCCCTTTGTTTTACCCTGGGGTGGCCTTCTTCTTCCTGCAACTCCAGATCTAGACATTTTTGTAAAGAATTTGGAACAAGTTAAAACAACTAAATCAAATTCATAGGGGCACAATTGCAGAAAAACTCGCCGCATAAATCGGCAAGTCGCCAAGTTGCTTTGGTGAGCATGATTTTATCCGCTGAAGGATATAGTGCAAAAGGTTTAGGGATGCAGTCAAAAGGGTGACCAAAGAGACTTCCCGCGAGTCACTGAATGCTTTTGGCGATCAACAATTTCTGGCTGAAAGTTACAGAACCCTTATCACAAGTAGCATGAAATTAAAGGCGAGATAGGGTCATTTGGCAAACCATCCAGTGATTCGGCGAGCTCATCTCAGCACGCCGAATAGTCTAAATTTATCAGAAAGGCACAACACATGACATAGGATAAAATTACTTGCAATGAGAGTATAGATGTCACAATTAAATGTAGGGTGTGGAGAACCTACCTTTTGGGCAGATTAAGTCAAGACCGTGATGTTAGGCAGCAGGTTAGCATGGATCCAAGCATTACTAAAGCAGCTAGAATACTTACGAGGTGCGAAAATTTTGAAAATACTAAGTAGGTGCGATTTTGCAAAAATTGAGAGTGAGAGAATATGAAAAAGGTTGTAAGTCAAGACCCGTGGCTTTATAAAAACCATCCAGATCTCACCCATTCGATGACATTAGTTGAATTTGGTCCGCTACTCGGTGATCTGCCAAGTGTTTACTACCTCGCCAAGTTTTAGAAGACCCTCAGTTAAAGTAAGGATCCAAACAACGTTCTTTGTCGGGATCGCCGATCTGGTCGGCGATTCGCTAATTGAACTTGTGTAATTCATTATGCACTTTTCACAAAATTTTCATGCCTAATCCTACAATATCAAAACATCTTTATTTCAAAAAAAACATAATTAAATCAGTTAAGGGTTTTGGGTTGCCTCCCAAATAGTGCCTTAGTTTACGTCATGGCACAACGTGGGTTAACACCTAAACTTCACATTTGGTTATAGCCAAAACATCATTTGGAAACCCCCTGCTTCGTACCTGATAGAGATAAGGCATCAAATGACCCAAAAGAGTTTCAATTAGCTGGATACATCTAGAGTGAGAACCGCTCATCTGATTAAGCACTTCAACATTCTCCCTAATCTCCTCTAACACTCTATATTGCTCATTTAGCTTTTGGAGAATGGTTAATAACATATATGTGATACTTCTATTTTCAATATCCATAGATTTTCCATGTTCTGTAGGTAGTATGTGTTTGCTATTCTCTTTTGACATCACCACCAGTTCCTCGACCTCTTAGGTCAAGTTATCCATCTTACCCAACAAAATGATCAATTGATGGTCCTTCTCAGCATCCTTGTTGGTTTTAGCCAAAAGGTCAAGGAATTTGGCTGTGGTCTCATAGAAGTATATCTCAAGGCCACCTGGGATAAGTCAATCGATTAATCCTCTGTTGCCGGGATTTAGACTCCTATAGAAGCATTCCTATAGAACTAGATCGGGGATCTCATGAGTTGGGCATTGTGTCAATAGTGTTTCAAACCTCAACCACGACTCATGAAAAAGTTCTCCTTCTAGATGCTTGAAGGTCAGGATGTGATCCCTGAACCTCATTACTTCTTCATGGAAGGTGCTACATTGGTTTACCATCTCCATCATGAATACTCATTATCCTGTCTCAACACAAAAAAAAAGCTAGACAAAACTAAGTGTTAAGTAAGTAAACTACAATTAAGAAGAACAAAATTTCTATTAATATAAAAATTATCAAATAACACCACTCCCCGACAGCGGCACCATTTTGATGTTTGTGTAATCAAGGACATAACTTCCGATGCAAGTGTCTACGATCATGTAATAGTATAGTAACCCAACCTAGGGTTGGGATATTCCCAAGAGAGTGGTTTTGAAAATTTTTAGAAAAATAAAATTTAGTTCTAACTAGTCGTAGCTAAAGACATTAACGAGTTAAAATAGTGTAAATTAAAGAGGACACAAACGTGTGAATTAACAATAGAGGGGGTTTTGTCACTTGTAAGTAAAAACAACAAATTACCCAAGTGTTTCTAAGCAATGAGAGGGGATCCTTGAGATTTCCGGGATTACGGGTTAAGCTAAATTATTGAGTACATTCTTCCAATAGAGGATTCATAGAGGAATTGTGACTAGGCTAAGCTTTAAGAGGGATAAGCTCTCTCTCGAGCAACTTACCCCGTTTCAAATGCGTTCCTCTCAGACACTCACTTGCTGCATGAAGACCAACCTACACCTTAACCCACACACTCTCTTGAGTTGAGTGAGTGGGCATGGGACTAGGGTTCACTCTCTCGAGCTGAATCTCATGTCGACCCACTCACACTTTCCATCAATCTAATAGTTTTCATTTTACGACCTATCTCTCGAGCAAGGCAAAAACACACAAATAAAATTGTATTTAAACTATAAATTCATTAGATTAATCAACAACAACTAAACTAAAAGACAATTCAATTATGATTAATGTATAAGCAAGCAAGACCCAACAATTATATTAACCTATATTCACTAAATCACACCCCAATAATTGGGGTTTTTAGCCACACATCAGGAGATAGAAATTTATACCTAAATGAGCTTGCATTCAAATGGGTATGAAGATTTAAGTCTTGTTAAAGGCCAAGAATGAAGAATCCAAGAGACCCAAGTCCAAATTCTTGGAGATGAAACCCTCTTTTTATTCTAGTCTTCAAAACCCTCAAAAAATACTATTCTATATGAAATTATATTAATTGTTTCCCTCTAAGTAGAAATTATGATCATTTCTCCACACTAAAACTAAAACTCTAACTAGTATTTATAGTTTTCACAGATTTGTGCTGCAGTAGATCATTTGGCGTCGTTAGTCGAAATCACCGATTAATTCGGTGATTCGCCCTTTGGTGTAGCTCAATGCCATGTTGCACCATCCTTCAGCATCATCATGATCTGCGTCATTGGGCGACATAGTACTGCTTTGCAGAATAACTCGGTGATTCGCCAACTGCTCCCTTTTTCTGCTGACTTGATCCTTTTCTTCAAGGGTCAGCACACTAGGATAAAAGGCAAAGTAAGACCCTTCAGAAACTCGCCAAGTGGACTCGGCGATCCTCATGCCTTCATTTCTTCATTCTTTTCAGCCTTATAATTCCTTTTTGCTACATAGTGTCCATGATTTAATTCTATCTTCAAATACCTGAAACTTAAGGGTTTTCATCAGATATTGAGATAAAATGAGCATGTGAGGACACAATTTCTATTAAAATACCTTTTTTTTTGTTGATTTGCTCTGTGAGAGAATTGAATCGTTCTTGAGGTGTGGGGTACTCTAATGAATTATTTTAAAAATAGTCTTCCATTAGAAAAGAGGCTAAAGTGAGGTTGAGATAGTGTTGAGACCTTCCAGTCATCAATTGAAGCTTTTTTATCATCATTGAGTGTAGCATATTTTTGAGAGTTTTCTTGTAATGGCAATTGCATGTTAACTCTCATTAAGTACTATTGTAAACACCCTTATTGAGTTGATTATGTTCTTCACTTACTAGAACACAAAAATGTTTTAAGTTGGGGGGTTTTTTGATGACTGATAGTTTTAGACTCATTTGAGGCCTATTTAGCTCAATACAAAGTATCTCATGTGAATCATAAAGGATAACCTCTCCTAGTGTAACAACCCATAAATCTAGTAAGACAAAGCTAGAACTTAACGAAAACTAGTAGGCGAAACTAGAGCCTTACGGGTGAGCTTTGGAGTTTGATGTTGGGTTGAAGGTTGTAAGATTACTTCCTGTACTTAGAATGAGGGTTATTGGGGTTAAACGTCCAGGTACAACTCCCCAAGGACCAACCAAGGGTCCTTGAGGAGGACCATAAAAAGTTCACCCAAAATTACACAAAAGGGGCCACCCACAGATGGGCATCTACAGACAATCGATGGACCCACGTCCCGTGGAAAGGGGTCATGGATCAAGGCCCCATTTTTGGAGTTGCATACCTGACCTACCACTCAACAGTACGATCCGTAGGTCCACTCATGATCAGTGAGTGGAGAGCGTTAGTCATGACCTACAAAAGCGTTCTAGGTTCGGCCAAGGCTTGAACATTTTAAGTATTTCGTTTTTATTTTGGTTTAAGTAGGGGTTGTTCAATATAGTATTTATACATATATATAAAGTATTTTATATCATTAAACCCCTATAACTAATCATATCTCAAGACCCCAAATCATAACCATCTCCCTCCCAAATATCTTTTCTCTAGAAACCTCCATTGAAGAACAAAGAAAGAGATAAAGGAAAACTTGAAGAAGGAAGCTTTTCAATACGAATTTGGTTGGATTCTACACCTAAGGTATGGTAGTTTTTCATCCTTAGGAAGCTATCACCGAAGAGCCATCTCAAAATCTTTTATCTCAATTCTATAAAACTCAATTACCTAGGGTTTCAACTCATCTCCATGGATTCCTTTCAAAGTTGCTTTTAAAGGTTGAATTATTATTGTATTACTGGTTTTATATGATTTTAACTCAAATCCTTCAAGAATCCATAAGACCCCCCAATCCTAGCTTTGGTTTTTCTTTACATTATGTGATGGTTTTGCACGTTGGTTCAATTGATTGAATGTGAGTTGATTAAGATATAATTGCATGATTTAAGTATAATTTTACATGTAACCTTAATTAATCTAAGGGTCTATGGTGAAATTGATCTAGTCTAGTGTTGTGTCATAAAAGTGGAAAATTGAGGGTTTAAATGTAATCCTCCAAGAATGATGAACTTTTTTATGTAATGCCTTAAATTAGATCACCTAGACATGAATTGATTATGAATAAAGCTTCTAGACATGAACTAATTGATTAGGGCTTATATGAGGGAGCATGGTTGTGTAGTATTGAGATTGAGTTTATATGTTTTCTATATTACTATAACTGATCAAGAATGAGGCATGTGGTTAGGTTACCTTGAGAACCAGGTATACTTTATGATCATGTGAGGCATTTCTTGATAGTAAGGCTTTAACATGAAGATGACTCATAGGGCCTTAAGCGTGAAAGCTAAAAGTAATAAACAAAGGGTGCTAAGGCTTTAAGGAGGAATCCATTATGTATGTTGATTGATATGTGGCCGTATTGTTAAAAGAATTCACCCACATGACCTATAATATGATCACATTAGTTAATGCATGAAGGGAATGGATTACTTGAGTCATGGTTGTATCTATGTTTCATGTATTGGATGCTAGATGTGCTGACTCAATATGACCATTGAATGCAAGATATGAGGTGTATTCACGATTATGATAGATTACGCATGTTTATGAACACTTTGAGTATGAAGTGCCTATTATGATAATGTTGTTGTTGTGTCATTGGAGGTACAATTACACACACATACCTATGCATGAATATGACTATGATATGGCTAAAGTATTGATGAGTTATTGTATCGTGGTATTCCCTTATCTAATATGTTAATGCTATATGTTTGGGATAAGTTGATCCATTGCCCTTGAAGGGCATATTATGAAGGTTTATACATGTTCACAATAATTGTGTATGAACTTATGATTCACTTAGAGAGTGAAGATCATATGAGTATTGTGTAAATTAAGGTATTGTTAAAAGGCTATTCTTCTCTTACCCTGACACTTGATTATATATGAATTGTCTAGGATGATGATAATGTTATTGTGTTAACTAAAAGGATATTCTCATGAAACACTATGAACAATAATGTGAAAGTCTTACTCACATGTTAATGTTTATTCTAAGGTTGTAAGTTCATTCTCACCTAAATGAATCTATGAGTTGTTTTATGAGTTGTATTGAATGAAGAGTAAACTATTCCTTCACACATGTCAATACAATTCAAGACTAATTATTTATAACTTGGAAAATAAAGCTTAGCACCAAGGTGATATAGAAAATGAGGTAGAGGCCTTCCCATCAATACAACAGGCCGGGTCTTCTACACATGATCTCATGAGAAGGAAGCTCCTTAGTCAATACAATAGGTCGGGTATCTAGAAGAAATCTCCCTATCCCATTACTATGTGCCCACATAGGTCTTTATCTAGTGGATCCACCCAAAAGCTAAACATGTTATGATTTGGGGACTTGAGATATGATTAGTTAATAGGGATTTAATGATATAAAATACTTTATATATATATGTATATATACTATATTAAACAACCCCTACTTAAAAGCAATAAAAAACGAAATACTTAAAATGTTCAAGTCTTGGCCGAACCTAGACAGCTTTTGCTGGTTAAGACTCACACCCTCAACTCATGGATCGTGAGTGGACATACGGGTCATTCTGTCTAGTCGTAGGTAAGGTCTGGAACTCCCAAAATTGTCCCTTCACCCACGACCCCTTTCCACAGGGTGTGGAACCATCTACTATCAGTAGATGCTCATCCGTGGGTGGCCCCTTTTGGGCAGTTTTGGGTTAACTTGTTAGGGTCCTCCTCAAGGACCCTTGGTTGGTCCTTAGGGAGTTATACCTTGACGTTTAACCTGAATAACCCTCATTCTATGTACGGTAAGTCATCTTACAACCTTCAACCCAACATCAAACTCATAAAGCTCACACGTAAGTCTCTAGTTTCACCTACTAGGTTCCATTAAGTTCTAGCTTGGTCGTACTAGATTTTTTGGTTGTTACATTATCTCCCCCTTAGGAACATTCATCCTCGAATGACACTTTAACACTTAATGATTTAAAGACTCGAGACTAACAACCCATCATGCATGAGACATCAGAATAATGTACATAAACAAAGAGGACCATCACTCCATGTCAATATACTTAATGAAACACAAGGAAGTATGAACTACATCTAACAACCAGTATATGCATGAGATTCTCATAACTTGTCATGTTCAAGGAGGAACTACCATCTCCTAGTCATAATATGCTCAACATACTCTCATGGAGCTCATATCCTTTTACATTCAAAAAGCATTCCACTGAAGGAGGGACCTCTCAACTTCAAACTAAAACATGTCCATACATTCTTCTCATGAAGTACAATAGGCAACTCTTACTCAAAGCACTACAACATGAGGGAAAACAATTCACATAAACTCATTTTCTTTTCAAAACACAAGTTTTCATGAACATGCATCATATAAGAAAGTCACGGCAAAACATAAGCAAAAAATAACAATGTTAACTAGACACACCATCTCCCCCATAGGAGTGAGTCTATACCAACACTTCCAAATATTATCAAACACATAATCATAGGAGCAATTACATTTTCTCACTAAAAGCAAGCTCAACACAACAACATGGAGCCAAAGTGCCATTTCATATAGGTATAACAAATCATGTTCATAACATCATCTCATGAAGTCAAATATACCATCACCATCCTTAGGCCATCAGTATAGTGGTCTTGGTTTCACGACCTCCCTCTCGGGAAAGCCGAAAACACATGGGTGACTTTATATTTGAAACTACAAACCCTTTAGATTAAAAAACATCCACTAGGTGAAATTAGCATTAAACTACATATAACCTATCAGAAAGCAAGACCTATCACACCCCAAGAATGGGGTTTTTAGCCACACATCAAGAAATAACAAAATACACCTAAAATGATAGTAAACTCAAATGGGTATAAAAAATTAAACCTTGATTTAAGCAAAGGAAGAAGAATGGAGAATACCCATTTCCAATTTTGGGAAGGTGAAATCTTTCTTTCTTCAAGTCTCCCAAAAACCCTCTCCAAACTTGAGAGAAAAACATCCAAAAAGTACTATTCTATTATGGAAATTAAAATAAAAGTTTGACTCCCTAAAATTAATAATAAGTTTGGTATTTATAGAGTTCAGAAAATAGCGCTGACGGATCCTTCGGCGCAGTTAGTCGATGACGCCGAATGACTCGGTGACTCGCCCTTCTTCTGTTTCATCGCCGTTTCATGCTTGCCTTCAGCATTTTCACGTTCATGGAACTATTCAGCGAAGCCGACTACTCCTTTCATCTCCTTTTTGATCCTCTTCCATCAGGGCTTCGCATACTGTAACAAAGGGCGGAGTTTATCCTTTCAGCGAATCGCCAATGGTTTTGGGCGATGCTCATGCTTCAGCTTCTTCGTTCTTTTCAGCCTTTTTGTTCCTTTTTGCGCCTAAGTGTCCATGCTTCCACTAAAACTTCAAATACCTGAAATTTGTGGACTAATCAACACCCCAACTTAAACTTTTGCTTGTCCTCAATCATACTGAAGTTCAACAATTTAAGAAGGGTGTCTCAAATAGTGCTACACAAGACTCAATGATGAACATACACAATAAGATTCAAATTACTTCTGCAAAGATCAACTGTGTACTCAAATATTCAAGTTGTGACACACCATTACCATAGATTCTCATGCTCGCAATACTCGCTACTTGTGCGAGTTCAAGCTCAACAAAAACTATCTAAATGCCCTCACACGAAGAATGATTCCATATTCACGCACAAAGGCTAATCAATTCAAGATCAGGAATCAGATACAACACTCACACTCGAAAAAAGGAACATAATGAATGTTTCAACCAATAGGTTTTCCCTTATTTTCCAATGGACTTTTGTTTTGTCTTACTCAAGATCAAAAAGTCTTTCTAAGGCTTGTAATGGGGATGAGTGCAAAGGTATGATCATTTATGCTCCATGGCTCCTTCCTCGTGGGATGTGGTATTCTCAAGGCGTTCCCTTCTCCTCCTTTATCAATTCTTTCTCTAATGCTTCTAAGTCACCTGTTTATTCACCTTCATGGCTTACTTGGAAACTCAATTTCCTTCGTACTTTATCCCACAATTTTTTTTACTCTACTTAATTTGTATCTAAATGTGGAAAACTATGCATAATGGATGTTGATCCTGAATAGGTGCTACGACTCTGGGCTAAAATTCATTAATTCTTGGTTTAATTTTGCTTTTGATGTTTGTGTGATCGATTTTGAAAAGTGAGTTGAATCTCAGGCACGTTAAGTCAGTCGGCGAGTTGAGTTGAGCTCGCTGAATCACTCAGCGGTTTGCCCCTTGACCTAGATCGCCTTTAAATTTTTATCTTAAGGGGTCGTTTGGTTTGAAAATGAGTTCTGATGGGATAAATTATGTTGGGATAAGTTATGTTGGGATTAGTTATGATGGGATAAGTTGTGTTGGGATTATTTTTTATTGAGTGTTTGGTTTGTTGTATTCAAAATAATAAATTTTAAGAACAATTTATTTGTTTA
>JAJONY010044379.1:0-33409 GCA_029582405.1 Solanum gandarillasii | reverse complement strand
AATATAATTGTTGGTTAAAAGTAAAGTCTAAACCATTTTCCTCGTGGGATCGATCTCAACCTACAAGTTGGGTTCTTTACTTGATAACGATCGCTTATGCTTCTGAAAGTAGGTGTAATTTGAGCGTATCACTTTCTATGTATGTTTGAGCTCGAGGCTCCTTTTGTTTTTAAACTGCAAAATAATTTTGATCATTTTGAAAAATTCAACATTTTGGCCACCCGTTATGTGTTCTTGAATTTGGTTGCTCTTTTGCAAAAAAAATAGTGTCGATTTCGGTCAATACCGATGATTTAAATAGTGCTCTCAAACGAACGAACATGAATGCTCGGCTTCGACACGACCAAATGAAGTTGCTTAGACAATATGTACTCTTTTCATCCCATTGTGATTAGCCATTTATCGAATTGATTCTCTTGTAATGACCGTTGCACACTAGCGAAATTGTGTAGTCTTGTTTGACTTAAGTGTCGATGCCTTGTGTGATGAGCTTACTGTGAGCCATGCGTGAATAAACCTACAATTTACCATTTTAGTCTAATTGATTTAGAAAGGTGTCCTCTTGAAATTATCTTAGGCAACTTTTGAAGAGTGTTAGCCAAATTTGACATATACCTCTTTTGTGGCCTACCCGTGAGCGTGTGAAACTCTTTTGAACACCCTTTGAGCCTTATCCTTCTTTCGAAGAACGTTGATGAACCCCAGACCTTACTTGACCCACTACCTATGATCCTTTTAATTTGTGGTTTAGTGAATAGTCAACTTAGGCCAAAAGCTGAAGTTGGGTTGTGGTGAAAAAGGAAAAGGAGAAGTCAAGAAGTGCAAGAAAAGTTTTCCTTAATCCATGGTGTTGTCAAACAATGGTAACCCTCCACCCAAAAAAAATGAAAAAGAAATTTGTTAATATTGTAAAAAAGAAATTGGGTTTCCAAACCATCCCTGGAAATGAATAAAAAGATTACTTAGAACCACAAGAAAAAGAATTGATAAAGGAAAAGAAGGGGATGCCTTGAGAATACCATATCTCATGAGGATGAAAAGTCACTGAGCCTAAATGAATATACCTTTGCACTCAGCCCCATTAAAAGCCTTAGAAAGACCTTTTTAATCTTGAGTGAGCCAAACCGAAGATCGATTGGAATATAAGGGCAAGCCTTTGGGTGAAAACATGCATTGTGTTTCCCTTTTTGAGTGTGAGTGTTGCGTCTTATTCCTGATCTTGAATTGATTATCTTCTGTGTAAATATGGAATCATTCTTTATGTGAGGGCATTTAGATACTTTTTGTTGAGCTTGAACTTGCACAAGTAGCAAGTATTGCGAGCATGAGAAACTTTTGTAATGGTGTGTCACAACTTGAATCTTTGAGTACAGAATTGATATTTGCATGAGTAAATTGAGTCTTTTTGTGTGTATTCATGATTGAGTCTGGTATAGCACTATTCGAGACATCCTTTTTGAACAGCTGCACTTGAGTTTTACTTGAGAACAAGCAAAAGTTTAAGTTGGGGTGTTGATGAGTCCACAAATTGGGCTCATTTAGGGCTTTATTTTAATAGAAATAGTGTCCTAAAATGCTTATTTTATTTCAATATATGATTAAAATACTTAAGTTTCAGGTATTTGAAGTTTTAGTGGAAGCATGGACACTTAGGTGCAAAATGTAACAAAAACGATGAAAAGAACGAAGAAATGAAGACCTGAGGATTACTGAGTCTACTTGGCGAGTCGCCGAAGGGATATACTCTGCCCTCTGTGCCAATACGCAAAGCCCTGAAGGAAGCTGATCAAAAGGCGACGAAATGAGCAGTCGACGAGTCGCCGATTAGTTTCTCGCGGCAATACAGTACCGCTAATGATCCAAAATGCGAAGATGCTGGAGGCAAGACACTAAAGGTTATGATCTGACCAAAAGGTGGATCGCCGAGTGCATCAGTAATCTCGACTAACTGGGCCGAATGGGTCCTCCGCAGCACACTTTTTGGCAACCATAAATACATGTTGAGAGTTGTAATTAAGAAAACTTTTTTTGAGAGTAATATTATTATTATCTTCATATAGAATAGTACTTTAGATATTTTCTCTCAAATTTGGAGAGGGTTTTATGGAGACTTGAAGAAAGGAGTTCATCTTCCCCAAATTGGAAGTGGGTCTTCTCTATTCTTCTTCATTTGGTTAAATCAAAGTTTAATTTCTTATACCCAGTTTATTTCATTATCATGTTAGGTATAATTTCTTATTTCTTGATGTGTGGCTAAAAACCCCCATTCTTGGGGTGTGATTTAGTAAATATGTGTTAATATTATTGTTGGATCTTGCTTGCTAATAGGTTAGATGTATTTTAATGGTGATTTTACCTAGTGGTTATGGTTTAATTTAATGAGTTTGTAGTTGCAAATACAAAACCACCCATGTGTTTTCGGCTTGCCCGAGAGGAAGGTCGCGAAACCAAGGAGTGGGTCGACATGAGGTTCAGCCCGAGAGGGTGAGCCCTAGTCCAATATCCTAACACTCAGCTCGAGAGAGTAGGTGGGGTAAGGAGTAGGCTGGCCTTCAAGCGGCGAATGGGTGTCCGAGAGGAATGCAATTGAAATGGGGTAAGTTACCTGAGAGGGAACTTATTTCCGTGTAAAGCTTAGTCTAGTCACTATTATCTTGAAAATTTCCTATTGAAAGCATGTACCCAACATATTTATATCAATATATATTGCGGTCACGACCCAAGAACTTCTGCCCATACTTGATCTCCCCTTTATTTTTGTTGTTTTTACTATACTTGTGACAAACCCCCATTTGATATTTGACACATTTATATCACTTCTTATATTTGTAATGTTTTTATTCATAAATGTCTTTAACTTTGACTAATTAGAACTAAATTCTAATTTGCTAATGATTCTCAAAACCACTCCATTGGGACATGAACCCAAACCTTGGTTGGGTTACTATATTATCGACGATTGTAGACACTCATACCATAAGTTAGTGTCATTGGTCATGATAAGCATCAGGGCGTAGATCAGCTGAATGAGCCAGATGACCTATCTTGTACAACTTTGCCTGGGTGATGGGGGGCCTAGAGGCAACATCAACAAAAGAAATAGTGGGAGGGGGTGCAGTAGAGGAGCCAAGAGCATCAGAAATAAAAGTGCCAGATGAAACTGAGGGCCCACTAGTCTGTGGGGCATGATTGCCTCTGTCGGCAACATATAACCGTCTACCTACGATGATGTGTCCAACGGTGCTACCCTCCTCCTGTAAGCCCCATTCTGCAAATACTCGGCCTCAATACACTGGATGTCAGTATAAGAGATGGGTGTCACTTCCACATCCGACATCTCATCTCTCAGAACACAGGCCCATCTGCACAACTTAGTAATCAACACAGGGAAAGGAAGTAAGGTTTGGCACTGTTTGGCCCTCATAGCCATCTCTTGCTCAATCAACAACCCCAAATTTAACCTCTTTCACGCTCTAATGAATCCAAGACAAGCTGCCTTCGGGTGGTGGAAGATGGACTCGTTCTTAGATGGAACAATGTTGCTACTAATGAACCTGAACCAATATCTAGCAGCAATGTTCAACTCCTTCTTCTCTGTAGGTACACCTGCCTCAATGCACCTTGGAGTAACATTAGAGAGGAGGCGTACCAGTCAACCCTTAAGATCCTCCAATGTCTTCTTCTGCACCAGATCGATGTAGTCATGCATAAAATCCAATGAACACTCGAGTACTTCATTAACGTCTAAAAATCTTCACTTGACCTTTTTGCCTCGAACCAACATAAATTCAACTGGTTTAAAGGAACTTACCTTCTTCTTCCCCTTTGATACTAACTCTCCATAAGCCGAATAGAACTTCTGGACCCAAGTATGAATGTATTGGCCTCGGGGTTTTGTGAAAACCTCGAACTTGGGGAAACAGATAGTGTTCCATACCTCTGGATGTTTTTCCACCACACCGTCGGTAGACAATCTCTTCTCTTCTAGTATGTTCCTCAAACACTCGGCCTTTAGTCGACTGAGTGACCGGGGAGGAGAACCATTAACTGTGGTATTGGGACCAATGTCTGTGTTGGAGGAGGAGTTGGAGCTGCGGAAGAGGAGTAGGTCTCGGAGGCTTTGAAAACCTAAACAGATCATGTCAAATCTTGGAGCGTAGATATGCTCTTCGGGCCTGTAGTAACTAATCATCCTCTGGCTCGGATATAGAAGTCTAAGAGTCATTCTGGGAACCATCCTCACTACCGCAGGTAGTTAGGTGTGTGGCATAAACACCCTTACTATCAGAGCTCCCCTCTGCCGGTGTCAAATTGACGGGTGCCTTGCCGTTGCCTTGACCACCCTTTGGAGGTAGTTTTGGAACCGGTGATCGGGAAGCAGTCACCTCCACATTTATTGTAATCCCATGTGCCCGTTTTTGGGGCGGTTGATTCCTACCCGCTACCTTTGGTCTAGCCATACCTTCAAAACAAAGTGAAAAACATTAGATGTTAGTGTAGGAAAATAGTTGCAGGAAGACTCACCGAGCTGATCAGTGAATTGCCGAACCACTTTGGCGACACAGGTCGGGCTCGCCGAAAGTTCCAAAATGAAAATGTTCAAAATTCAAAGCTGGTCGGCGATGTCCAGGGCCATTCGGCAGATCTCCGACACAAATTGGTTAACTAGAAGTAGCTCGCCGAAAGTTACAGAACAATTATGGGAGTTAAGGACGCAAAATGGCGATTAGAAGGGACTTTCGGCTAGTCGTCGAGTGAACTCGGTGAGCACAAAAATTTTGCCAAAAGTTACAGAACATAAAGCGTCAAATGAGAGAAATAAAAGGCGAACCAAGGAGACTTAGGCAAACTGTCGAAGCACTCGGCAAGCTCGACCTAGCTCATCGAGTAGTCCATCATGCTAATTTTTTACTCAGTACTTCAATATCAAACCCGTAGCCCACACAAACAAAATTAAGCACCAAAATCATGCATTTAGCACTAGACCCATATGACCCATGCCCTCGGGGTACTCAGTCCTCCCCTGATTTGGCCAAAGTTGACCAATTGACGTGTTTTGTCCTTAAGAAAGACATCAACCTCTCTATTATCAGGTAAAATTTGACAATTAGCATAATTTGGGGTTACTCAGATTTCACCCCACTTGAACCATAACAATTTCAACACAACCCAACAATTTTAATTAGTTTAAAGCATAGGAATTAACAATTTACGACCAATTAATTATGAATTCACTAAAGAACGGGCAACCCAACTATCACACAATCAATAAAATGACACAACACTCATGTATCAAACACAAAGCAACAATTACATTTGATTGCAACAAACTATTTAATTCAAGGTTCGAAAAACAAACCTTTAATGTCAAAAGGATTGAAACAGTAGGAAGCAATGAATCCCTAAAATCCATCCCGAGCAAAGTTCCAAAGTAAAACGAAAATAAAAGTATGAAAATATGAAAGATATAGTATCGGATGTGAGAATGCGGAAGTTAAAAAAGTAGGGAAGCGGAAGGATATTTTGTCATTTAAATCGTTTGGCCTTATAAAACCATTCAGTTTGTGCGCAAGTCAACGACGTAAGTCACGTCCTCTGACCCAGTCGGCAATTCGCCGAGTGGTATTTTCGATCACCGAGATTTACATAATTTCCCTGCAATTTGGGGTTTTAAACAGTAGTAAAAGTCAGGCTCACTGACCTGTTCGATGAATCGCCAACTACTCTTTTGGCTTGCCGTGTTTTAAAGAATCCCCCATTAAGCTGGGTAGTTCAAATGGCAGTCCAAATCGGGCATGTCAACCTATTCGACGTGTCACCAATTGGACTTTTAGCCCTCCTATTGCCCATTTTCCAACACTTTCACTTTTCAACCTGCAAAATCAACACTCGTTATTCAGAAGAAAAAATTAAAAGCATAAAAAACTTGGGTTGCCTCTCAAGAAGTGCCTTATTTAACATCGTGGCATGATAGAGATACCAATTCATGCTTCCTTTTTTGGATTGGCCATCGTGTCACTCGGACACCCTCCTTTTATCCTTGGATACAAATAAGTCGATATTTGGTCCATTTTTGTCTCCAGTTGTTTAATACAGACGAAGTGAGATATCACCGTCTGGTTGAGATTTGAGATGTTATCCTTTATCTGTTTCAACACTTTGTCCGACCCTTCCACTTTGTTGAGAATGTGTGCATGTATGTCTTCCGTACGGAAGTGTCACAACCCGGGTTTACCCCAGACGTAACATGGTGTAGTTGACCCCGAAGCGGTCGCATACTTGCCCTTAGCATAATCATGCACATAATGTCATAAGAAATAATGCAAAAAATGAAAACTTTTCTAAACAGAAGTCAAACTTCAAATTTCATATATACAGAGTTGGGGAAATACTAGACTTGTCTCACCAGAAACCATCTACACATAAGAATACGAAATTAGGGAAATAACCCCTTACATCAATGTAAGTCTTAACATAATAAGGTACGACTAAAACTAAGACTGAAATAAACATCTAGTCCTAGAACTGGAGAACTCACCAAACTTACGGAACAGTCCAATCAAGCTTTACTTTGAAAATGGAAGTAATGAATCAGCGTCCGGGATCTATACTCATAGTATAAAGAAAAGAAGGGGTTAGTACAAATATGTATTAAGTATGAAAACATGCATAAAAACATTTTAATATGCTATATAGGACATTTTTCTTGGAAATATGCATTTATCAAGTTTGGAGAGCCAATATGCATTTCAAACATAGAAGACAAGCTATAGTGACAATACACTCACAAGATAGTAATATCAATACCTTAGCAACCTCTAAGAACACTTGTGCAATGTATGGTTGGCATCCCATAATACCAACCTTACTAAGCATTCCCTGTAGCCACATATTCTATACCATAATCTTGAAGCTTACCATAACCCATAGTCATAAATGAGGAATTATACAAGTACCTGAACTAAACATAAGGAAAGTCATCTATTCATATCTTATCATACCATAAGGAAACCATTCCACAACATCCTAATAAGTCTCCTTGTGCAATGTAAAAGTGAAGTCCCATCCTCCTACTCCTACCAAGTAAACCAATTAAGAAGTCATAGTATAGTTCCTATCATATTCATTATCTTATTATTATTAGGGAATATTAGCCATAACCGATATAGACGATGTGAGTTACATGGAATCCGGTCTCATATAACCCCACACCGAAAGAAGGCGTTCTTACTTGCCGAAGGTAGAACTAATCATATTTAGTTTCTAAGTGGATCCAGTAGCTAAGTCCTATGTTTGACACATATTTATGGGATATGGAGATTGCTACTAGAAACCCAACCTATTGCATTAGCGGAGGAGCTTTCATCTCATGAGTTTACTATAGATGACCCAACCTATTGCATTAGCGGAAGGGCCTTTTCCTCATTGTCCATATCCACTTGATACTAAATATTATTTCCTAATTATCATAATTAGTATGGAATTGTATCAAAATGTGTGAAGGCATGCTTTACCCTTCGTTCAATACAACTCACTAAATAGCTCATATCTTCATTTAAGGGAGAACTACCTTTTACCTTAGAATCATCATTTTAAGGTGAGTAACGTTCACCTCATTAATCATAGTGTTTTCAGGGGAACTTGCCCTTCAATTAACACAACAACGTAAACATCATCCTAGACAATTTATACATAAACATGTGTAAGTATACGAAAAATTAGTCTCCCAACAACACCTCAATTTACACAATAGTCGTAGGATTTTCACCTTTCAAATGAGTTCATAAGGTCATCAATAACTATCAACAATCATGAACAAACCTTCACAACTTACCCCTTTCATGTTCATGAACCAAAGCTCACAATTTCATTTCGGATACATTATTATCAACATGAATAAGATGAGGTTTCATAACCAAATTATCATAACCACAATTCATATTAGTTATCATCATGCATCAATACTTCATTGAATTTCATGAAATTAGTGTCATGGGGTAGCTCATGGGTCATGGGGAGTTTTACTACAAAATCACAATTAAAACATCAAATCATCCATAATATACATCAGTTAGCATAATGAAAATGTTTTTAGGAAGAACCCATGGCTAGAATGAAAACCCTAGTTTTTGAAAAATAAACCCATTTTCAAAATTTAGTTGCGAGGGCTTTATGGAGAAAAGTATTCCATGAATCAAGCTTCTCATACCTTGTTTGATGTTAACCCATGAGTCTTGAGTGAATATCTTGACGCTTGGACCCTAATCTTGATCTTCTCCTTTGTTCTTCATTGGAGGAACTCGTTAGAGGGAGATGAGAGAATTTGGAAGATATTTTGGACTTACGAGAATTAAAAGACTTGTTTAATGCTTAAAAATACTTTAATATACTTAAAACAACTAAATATAAGCATCCCTCACCCTAACTTAATTAACTAGAAAATTATCAAACTATCATTACCTAGGCCGAGTACTTGACAAATGTACAAGCGACGTTCAGGACTGCCCCACCTATGGACCATAGGTTGGACTACGGAGTGTGTTGTGCTTCCTCCTTTTGGGTCAGAGAGGGGAGGTGCAAGGCCATGGTGAAGAGACTACGTCTCCACTCACGTGGCCTATCCACGGAGCGTGAGTTAGTCCACGGACTGTACTGCACGTCTGTGGAATGGGGCTGAGGCAAGGAATTTTGGGCGATTTTTGTGGTGGCTAATGCTGGACTCACGACTCCTATATATGGGGCAT
Organism: Solanum gandarillasii; assembly: GCA_029582405.1. NCBI lineage: Eukaryota > Viridiplantae > Streptophyta > Magnoliopsida > Solanales > Solanaceae > Solanum > Solanum gandarillasii. Next base: position 24,665 of record JAJONY010044379.1, on the reverse strand, counting down.
GAGTCAATCCACGCGTCGTGAATAAAGCTTCATTTGGCAGCTTTTGGAGCAGCCTCTTGGCTCACATCAAAGATCCTGGGAGGGTCCTTGTGGGAGCCTTATCTTGACGTACAAGCTCTAAGACCTTGGCACTAGGTTAGGGAACTTATTTTTAGACCCTCACCTTACATAGTAACTTCATTAGACTACCAAACTACATGTTAAGCCCTATCTTACCCTAGCATTTTCTCGGAGTGTTACAATATATCCCCCTTAGGAACATTCGTCCCCGAATGACACTTAAAATGCATTAATGGGGTTAATTACTCAAGACTAGCAGCCCAACAACATGAAACATTAACAATGCATAGAACATAAGAGGAACATCACTCCACCTCAAGACGAAATCAATGCAATGACAAGGAGGTACGAAGTTCATCTACAACCCACTATGCAAACAACATTATAATTTCATATCATCTTAGGAGGAACTACCTTCTCTATGCAACAAGATCAACACAATCAATCAATAAAGAGCCATCTAGCCATATCATAAAAAGTATAGCACACATGTTCATTAGTTCACTTCATGAAGCCAAATATGCAATCATTATGCTGAAGTGCAGCCCCACATTAGAAATACATAAATCATGAAATCTCAATACATGCTAAAGATGGATTCTCACAAGAACATGCACACATAAGAAAACCCATAGTGCAATTCTTCCGAATAAGCCAACCCAAGGACTAATTACCTCAACTAGGGGTAGGAGTAGAAGGAAAAAGATGAGGATAGCGGGACTTCATATCGGCCTCGGCTTCCCAAGTAGCACCCTCAACTAAGTGATTCCTCCATAAGACTTTAACAAAAACTACCTCTTTGTTCCTGAACTTTTTAACTTGCCGGTCAAAAATCTCAACCGAAACTTCTTCATAGGAAAACTTCTCATCAACTCCTAAACCCTCTAAGGGAAGGATGGATGTCGGATCACCAATGCACTTCTTGAGCATCGAGACATGGAACACGGGGTGAACCAGAGCCAACTCACTAGGTAAGTCTAATCCATATGCAACCTTTCCCACACGTGTCAAGATTTGGTATGGCCCCACATATCGAGGTCTAAGTTTCCCCTTCTTGCCAAACCTCATCACACCCTTCATAGGTGAGATTTTTAAGTAGACCCAATCACAAACCTCGAATTCGAGATCCCTTCTTCTATTGTCAGCATATGACTTCTGATGACTTTGAGCCTTTTTCAACCTCTCTCTAATGGGTAGAACTTTTTCAATGGCATCATAGACTAGATCGAGACCAATTAGAGCAAACTCACCTACTTCAAACCAATCCACCAGAGATCTACACCTCTACCATAAAGTGCTTCAAACGGAGCCATGCCAATTCTTGATTAGTAACTATTGTTGTAGGGAAATTCAATCAATGGAAGATGATCGTCCCAATTCCCCTTGAAATCAATCACACACTCCCTCAACATTTCAGCTAAGTTCTGAATGGTCCGTTCCGCTTCACCATCCATCTGAGGGTTTAAAGCAGTACTAAGTTTAACATTGGTACCAAGTCCTCTTTGGAATGCCTACCAAAAATGAGAGGTAAACTGAGTACCCCGATCAAATATGATGGACAAAGGAACCACATGTCACTTCACTATTTCCTCGATATATAACTTAGCATAGTCTTCTAACGAGATGGAAATCTTGACATGAAGGGAATGGGCTGATTTCTTCATCCTATGAACAATGACCCAAATAGAATCATGTCGCCTTCGAGTACGAGGCAACCCCACAATGAAGTCCATGTTCACCTCCTCCCACTTCAAAGTGGGAATATCTATACCCTATAACAAACCTTCTAGTTTTTGGTGTTCGGCTTTTACTTGCTGACAATTTGGACATTTTTCCATAAAAGCCGCTATATCTTTCTTTATGTCATTCCACCAATAGACCTCCCACAGATACGGTACATCTTGGTGGCTCCCGGATGAATGGAATATCGCGAACGATGAGCCTCTTCTAGAATATGATATCTCAAGCCATCAACATCCATAACACACAATCTACCTAGGTACCTAAGCACTCCATCTCCCCCTTGGGAGAAAGCCTCAACGGACTTGTTGAGAACCGATTCTTTCAAATCATCAAAATATGATCAAGATGTTGCTTAGACTTCACATCAACCACAACGGATGACTCGAAACTATGGTATACCATGAATCCACCCTTCAAAGAATCTACCAGTTTGACACCTTAATGGACCAGCCTATGCACATCGCGAACTAGTTCCTTCTTCTCATCTTCTACATGAGCCACACTGCTCATAGTCATTCTACTTAAGGCGTCGACAACTACATCAACTTTGCCAGGGTGGTAAAGGACACTCATATCATAATCTTTTAAAAGTTCCAACCACCTCCTCTATCGGCGATTCAAATCTCTTTGACTAAACACATATTGGAGACTCTTGTGGTCAGTGAACACATCAACATGGACCCCATATAAATAGTGCCTCCAAATTTTCAAGGGAAAAACTACCGCTGCCAATTCTAGATCATGGGTTGGATAATTCTTTTCATGTACTTTGAGTTTCCTCGAAACATAGGCAATCACCTTGCCATGTTACATAAGAACACATCCCAAACACCCTTGGGAAGCATCAAAATATACTACAAACCCATCAGTACCCTCCACTAAGGTCAATATCGGACCGGTGGTGAGTCTATCCTTTAACTCCTGAAACTCTTATCACAAGCCTCAGACTACTCAAATTTTGATTTCTTTCGAGTCAGGGCTGTTAACGGAGAAGCAATAGATGAGAAACCTTCAACGAATCTTCTATAATACCTAGTCTAGCCCAAAAAGCTTTATATATCAGAGGGAGATAGTGGTCTAGGCCAATTTTTAACCACATCGGTCTTCTTAGGATCAACCTCTATACCTTGTCTTAACACTATATGACCGAGGAAAGTAACCAACCTTAGCCAAAACTCGCACTTGCTGGATTAGCATGCAATTGCTGGTCTTTAAGAACTTGCAAAACTATCTTCAAATGCTCCATGTGATCTCCCTCAGTTTTAGAATAGATAAAAATATCGTCAATAAAGAAGATCACAAATGAATGAAGGTAGTGCCTAAACACCCAATTCATAAGATCAATAAAAGTTGTCGAAACATTGGTTAGACCAAAATACATCACTAAGAATTCAAAGTGACCATACCTAGTTCGGAAAGCTATTTTAGGAATATCAACATCTCTCACCCTAAGTTGGTGATAGCCCGAACGTAAGTCAATCTTAAAAAAATAACTCGCCCCTTGGAATTGGTAAAATAAATCATCAATCCTGGGGAGCGGGTATTTATTCTTTATAGTGACCTTGTTCAGCTGGCGATAATCAATGCACTCCTAAGGGATCCATCCTTTTGTTTCACAAATAAGACCGGTGCACCCCATGGAGACATGCTTGGTTGAATAAAACCCTTATCTAACAAAACCTTGAGTGGAGCTTTTAACTTTTTCAATTCCGTCGGGGCCATCCGATAAACAGGAATAGATATGGGTTTTGTATCTGGTATAAGATCAATGCCGAAGTCTATTTCCCGCTCTGAAGGATTACCGAGTAAGTCATCAGGAAAAACCTCAGGAAATTCCCTCACTATAGGGACCGACTCTAAAGAAGCAGTCTCGAACTCGACGTCCTTATTCCCTACAATATGGTAGATACAACCCTTATAATTCATTTTACAAGCCTTTAGAAACCAAATGAATCGACCTCTAGGAATTGAATTTTCCCCTTTCCATTCAATAATGGGCTCATCAGGAAACTGAAACTTCACTATCCGAGTTCTACAATCAATGGAGGCAAAGCAAGCATGCAACCAATCCATCCCAAAGATGACATCAAAGTCTAACATATCTAACTCTACCAAATCAACCTGAGTGACTATATGAGGTAAAGAAACGGGACAATTTCTATTGACTCTTTTTGCAACAACTAAGTCACCAACTGGGATGGACACTGAAAAAAAGGTTCCATTAAAGTTTCTGGGAGTACATCAAATTTCATAGCTACCAAAGGTGTAACGAAAGATAAAGTAGCACCAGGGTCTAACAATTTATAAATGTCAACGGGAAATACTTGTAACATAATGGTGACAACATCCAGGGATCCCTCTTGATAACTTCAGGATTGGAGAGCGTAGAAGTGACTCCTCTTCGAAGCATCCCAATTAGAACCACTTGGAAAGGATTGATTACCCTCTTTTCTCTTGGTCGAACGGGTTGGGCAATCTTTCAGTTGATGCCCACCCTTTCCACATCCATAGCACACACCCATACCGACAAGACATTAACCTTCATGTTTCTTACCATATTTTGCACTCGTAGGCCTCTCGACATAAGAACCACCTCCACTAACATCCTATGGCTTAGGAGTAGGCACCCTTTCGTTGTTGACACTAGAAGTGTTAGTGGTACCTTAATTAGAAAACCTCTTCTTCAACTATGGTTTGCTTTGAAACTCAAACCTCCCTTCAGATGAATTGCTATCAAATACTCTTGTCCTTTTCACTGCTCTACCAGCTTGTCTAGTTTATCTTCTTCAATTTGTTTGGCATGAACCATAAGGCAAGAAATGTTCATGCTTGGAATTAGCATTGCCGAACGACACTCGTATACCACCAAGGCAGATATCCCCATAACATATTTATTCATATTGGCCCTTGAGTCTACCACTAAGGTTACAATTGCGTGAACTTATGGCCATATTCTTTCACACTCATACCTCCTTGGTGAAGGTTGATGAATTCATACATCTTCCTATCACTCAATTCTAGTGGGAAAAACCTATCAAGGAAAGCCGACTTGAATGTTTCCCAATCAATAGGGCCCTCTAACAGTTCTTTCCCCTTTCCATTGTTCATACCAAACCTGAGCTACGTACTTCAACTGGTAGGAGGCCAATTTTGCCTTCTCACGATTAGTCACTCCCATAACATCATCCACCTTCAACACTTCATCTAGAAAGCCTTATGGATCCTCATCCACTTTGGAGCCATAGAAGATAGGGGGATTCAATATGGTGAAATCCCTTATCCTGGAAGCGGTTGTGCTAGCATTAAGATTCGGTTGAACTCTTGTGTTCCTAGTGTCTTGATATGTCAAAGCCTGAGTCAGGGTCTGGAGATCCGTCCTAATCTCCACATTAGTCATAGCTCCCACTTCATCAGGCACTTGAGGATTCAGAGGAGCTTGGGGAGGGTTCCCCTCATTGACATTCTCCTCTTACCCTCTCCTTGCATTGCCTCTCCTTGTATTCATTTCTTATAATCGTAAGAAAATGATTAAAAAGGAGTTCATAGAGCTAAGATTTTCAAGCACGAATAGAGAGTGATGAAAGAAGGGAAAAATTCCTAAACGTTCCTATAGCCACTCACTTATAAGTTTGGCGCGCTTCACACTCATGTACACGACTCTATTAGACGTGGTTCCATGAGACATCAATCCTAAATATTATTCGCAAAACCTTATGCTCTGATATCATGTTTATCACAACCCGGGGTTACCTCCCAGATGTAACACAACGTAGTTGACCCCGAAGGGGTCGCATACAAACCCTTAGCAAAATCATACACATAGTGTCATAAGAAAGAATGCAGAAAATTTAAAATTTTCTAAACAGAAGCCAAACTTCAAATTTCTTATATAAAGAGTTGTGGAAATACTAGATTTGTCTCACCAAAAACCATCTACGCATAAGAGTACGAAATTAGGGACTTAACCCCTTACATCAATGTAAGTCTTAACATAATAAGGCATGACTAAAACTATGACTGAAATAAACATCTGGTCCTCGAACAGGAGGACTCACCAAACTAAGGGAATACTGGACCCAAGCTGTACTTTGAAGAAGGAAGTAATGAATCAACATCCGAGACCTAAACACATAGTATGAAGAAAAGAAAGTGTTAGCACAAATATGTACTAACTATGGAAACATGCATAAAAACATTTAAATATGCTAAATAGGACATTCTCCTTGGAAATATGCATTTATCAAGTTTGGAGAGCCAATAAACATTTATAAAATAGAAGACAAGCAGTAGTCACAATACACTCACAAGATAATAATATCAATACCTTAGCAACCTCTAAGAACACTTGTGCAATGTATGGTTGGCATCCCATAATACCAACCTTACTAAGCATTCTATGAAGCAACATATTCAATACCATAATCTTGAAGCTTACCATAATCCATAGTCATAAATGAGGAATTATACAAGTACCTAAACTAAACATAAGGAAAGTCATCTATTCATATCTTATCATATCATAAGGAAACCATTCCATAACATCTTAATAAGTCCCCTTATGCAATGTAAAAGTGAAGTCCTATACCCCCACTCCTACCAAGTAAACTCATAAAGAAGTCATAGTATAGTTCCTATCATATTCATTATCTTATTATTATTAGGGAATATTAGCCATAAGCGACATAGACCATGTGAGCTACATAGAATCCGGTGTCATAAAACCCCCCACCGAATGAAGGCGTTCTTACTTGCCGAAGGTAGAACTAATCATGTTTAGCCTCAAAGTGGATCCACTAGCTAAGTCCTATCTTTGGCACATAGTTATGGGATAGGGAGATTGCTACTAGAAACCCAACCTATTGCATTAGCGGAGGAGCTTCCTTCTCATGAGTTTACTATGGATGACCCAACCTATTGCATTAGCGGAGGGGCCTTTTCCTCATTGTCCATATCCACTCGGTACTAAGCATTATTTCTCAATTATACATAATTTGCATGGAATTGTATCAAAATGTGTAAAGGCATACTTTACCCTTCGTTCAATAAAGCTCACTAAATAACTCATGGATTCATTTAAGTGAGAACTACCTTTCACCTTAGAATCATCATTTTAGGGTTAGTAACTTTCACCTTATTAATCATAGTGTTTTTATGAGAACTAGCCTTTCAATCAACACAACAACATCACCATCATTCTAGACAATTTATACATAAACATATATAAGGATAGGGAAAATTAGTCTCCCAACAACACCTCAATTTACACAATAGTCATAAGATTCTCACCTTTCAAATGAGTTCATAAGTTCATCAATAACTATCAACAATTATGAACAATCCATCACAACTTACCCCTTTCAAGGTCATCAACCAAAGCCCGCAATTCCATTTAGGATACACTATTATCAACATGAATAAGACAAGGTTTCATAACAGAATTATCATAACCACAATTCATAGTAGTAATCATCTTGCATCAATACTTCATTGAATTTCATGAAATTGGGGTCATGGGGTAGTTCATGGGTTCATGGGGAGTTTTACTACAAAATCACCATTAAAACATCAAATCATCCAAAATATACATCAATTAGCATAATGAAAACGTTGTTAGGAACAACCCATCACTACAATGAAAACCCTAGTTTTTGAACAATAAACGCATTTTCGAAATTGAATTGAGAGGGCTTCGTGGAGAAAAGTACTCCATGAATCAAGGTTCCCATACCTTGTTTGATGTTAACCCATCAAATTTGAGTGAAGATCTTGATGGTTGAACCCTAATCTTGACCTTATCATTTTTTCTTTAATGGAGGAACTTCTTAGAGAGAAGATAGAATTTGGAAGATATTTTGGAGTTATGAGATTTAAAAGACTTGTTTAATACTTAAAAATACTTTAATATACTTAAAACAACTAAATATAACCGTCCCACACCCTAAATTAATTAATTAGTGAATTACCAAACTATCATTACCTAGGTTGAGTCCTTGACAGATGTGCAGGCCACATTCACAACTTCCCCACCTACGAACCGTAGGTCGGACTACGGAGCGTGATTTGCTTCCATCGTTTGGGTTAGAGAGGGGTGGCTTAAGGCCATGCTGACGAGACTAAGTCTTAACTCATGAGGCCTATCCACGGTGCGTGAGCTGGTCCACAGACCGCGCTGCACATCCGTGGAATGGGGCTGAGGAAAGGAATTTTGGGGGATTTTGGTGAAGGCTAAGACTGGACTCACGACTCCCATCCACTGGGCGTGAGTCAGTCCACACCTTGTGGTCTTTGGCTAGTGAATAAAGCTGCATTATGCATCTTTTGGAGCAGCCTCTTCGCTCTTATCAAGGATCCTAGGGAGTGTCCTTGTGGGAGCCTTGCCTTGACGTACAAGCTCTATGACCTTAGTACTAGGTTAGGGAACTTATTTTAACACCCTGACCTTACTTAGTAACTTCATTAAACTACTAGACTACATGTTAAGCCCTAGCTTACCCTAGCATTTTCCCGAAGTGTTACAGGAAGTTCTTCGGGTCATCCCTTTGCTCCTTAGGCTTCTGACATTCATGGGGTGGGACGTATCTTTCCTTGTCACCAACCCTTTCCTTTCAATTTACATTATGATCACGTCATTCTCTGTCACGGTCTCTCCATCCCCCATCTCTATTTCAATCCAGATTTCCTATCGGCCTTGGATAGCTCGGACGGAAGCCTCCTCTTTGATTTGCAAGGAGGTTCACTTCCTCATCGTATAGCGCCTCAAAGTATGCTCTATTGTGGTTTGTTCCACCAATACCAACACCATTTACACTCTTCAACCCACCACCCATCACATTTTTTGGCAAGATATCCAGCTGGGTCATCATTTTTGCCTTGTCAATCTGCTCTTTTGTCATTCTAAAATTGAGAGGAGACACTTGGTCTTAACGAGTGTTCCATCCTCTGTTAATCTTCGTCACGTTATCAAGCAACACATAAGCAATCTCAAATGGTTGTTGCATAATACCACCTTGAAAAAGTTGATCCGCCACTTCCTTGTGAACCAAATCTAGACTCCGGTAGAAGTACTGGAGCAAGACATTGTTTGGGAGTCCATGAGTCGGGCATTGTGTTAGCAATTTCTAAAAACGGAGCCAAGTCTGGTGGATTTGTTCACCATTCAAACGTTTTAATCCTTGGATGTTATTTCTCAAAGACATCATTCTCGAAAGAGGAAAGAACCTTGTGCAGAATGCATCAGTCAATTCGTCCCAAGTCATGATTTAGTCACTAGTGGGATCAGCTAAACATTTGGTAGCCTCTCCCATGGGTGAGAATGGGAAGAACCTGAGTCCAACCAACTCTTGGGATATACTCTTAAATGAGAAAGGGCCGCAAATGTCCATAAAGTTTCTAATGTGATTGTGAGGATCTTCATGCGCTAACCCACCAAATAACTCCTTGATTTGCAGGAGTTACAACATTGTGCTCGTCACGTGGAACACTACATTCCTCACAACAGGAGGTAGACGTATAGCACCAACACCGATCGATCGAAACAGGTCATTAACATCATTCTAATTTCCGATATCATTTTGGTGAACAACTTGGCTACCATTGCTCCTGTTCATGCTCATTTCTTCTTCTGTTCAAACATAGCCAGCATAAGAACAAAACAAAGTAAGTTGAGTCAACTACAACAAAATAATATTACTATTTAAACTTGAATAAGAGAATTTGAAACACCACTCCCCTGCAGCGACACCATTATTTATAAGTGCTCAACCATACCTTACCCAATACTAGGTGTGGGCAATCGTAATCTTGTAACACCCCATACCCGTAAGAGGAAATTTTAGCGAATTTTAGGACTTTTATGTGTAACCGACTTGGGTACACCACGCCCCATGGTTCGACCCACACCATGTGGGTGAGCTCCATTGGTGGATACCTTAGAAATTACCTAATGTAGTGAATCACATCTAGGAGCTCCATGTGGGTGAGCTCCGTTGTAATAGACTTTTAGGAAGTGTTTCCCGATGATCTACCCAGTGTTCCTTCCAAAAGGGAAATAGACTTCGGTATTGACCTTCTCCCGGATACACAACCTATATCTATTCCTCCTTATAGAATGGCTCCTGTGGAACTTAAGGAGCTGAAAGAGCAACTAAAGAATTTGTTGGACAAGTGTTTTATCCGATTGAGTATCTCTCCATGGGGTGCTCCATTTTTGTTTGTTAAAAAGAAAGATGGGTGCCTTCATATGTTTATTGACCATCGGCAATAGAATAAGGTGACCATCAAGAATAAGTATCCACTCCCAATAATAGATGATTTATTTGATCAACTTCGAGGGGCAAGTTATTTCTCTAATATTGATCTCCGGTTCGGTTATTACCAATTGAGGGTGAATGAAGAAGATATTTCGAAAACAACTTTTAGGACCCGATAGGACCACTATAAGTTTTTAATGATATCTTTTGGTTTGACTAATGCTTCGGTGGCGTTCATGGACTTGATGAATAGAGTATTCCCACAATATCTTGACATGTTTGTGATAGTGTTTATAGATGATATTTTGATATATTCATGAAGTGAGAATGAGCATATTGATCATTTGAGGATCGTATTGCAAATCCTTAAGGGCCAACAACTTTATGCAAAGTCTAGCACATGTGAATTTTAGTTAAGGTATGTGGCTTTCTTAGGCCATATTGTTTCAAGCAAAGGTATTGAGGTGGATCCAATTAAGATGGATGCGGTCAAGAGTTGGCCTAGACCTCTATCACCGACATAAATTAGAAGCTTCTTGGGTTTGGCTGGTTATTATAGAAGGTTTGTTGAGGGGTTTTCCATTGCTTCTCCATTGACGACCTTGACTCAAAAGAAGGCTAAATTTATATGGTCGGATACTTGTGAGAAATGTTTCCAAGAGTTGAAATATATACTTACTTTCTCTTCAGTGTTGACTTTATTGGAAGGAATGGATGGTTTTGTGGTATATTGTGACACCTCTAGAGTTGGCTTGGGATGTGGTCATATGCAAAATGGTAAAGTGATATCCTTTTTTTCAAGGCAACTAAAAGTTCATGAGAAGAACTATTGTCACGACCCGAGAGCTCCCCCTAGTCGTAACATGCGTACTCGACCTCTCGGAGGTCTAATACTAGCCCATAATAATCAATCATCGCATTCGGTAATAAAAACCGTAAGGAATAAAAACACCTTTTAAAACAAATCCATAATACTCATAAGATCTTTCAAATGTAAAGAAGTAGAATTTCTAAGTCTCATGTACTATCTTAGACATGAATAGAATATCTCAGGGACACGACCTTTTACAACAATAGAAAATATAAGTCTTATACAATGTCTAAATGGAAATACTAGAAAGATAACAATTATGTCCTCGAATATATGAGGACATACCAAGCTTCTTGAGAAAAGTCAATATCCCAAGCTTCCTCAAAAGATCTCCTCACTTTCCACCACCTACACTTGTAACAATAGAGAAATATGGAATTAGTACAATAAGTACTAAGTATGATGACCATGCAAGAAAACATGCACAACTGACAATTACAAGAAATGTATAATTTTAAGATCTTCTTTAACAAACCTTTACAACCCCAAGCATAAACCCACATTTCAAGTAACCATTCACAAATAAAACCATATTCACATCATTTACAACTCAATTAACACAAGTGTACAACACTTAAACAAGATAGCAAAGTAATTCCTTCATTACCATTTAAGCCTCTATCTCAAGTCACCCTAAGCCACACTTAAGTGAATAATGAAGTGACCACCCATACAACCTCTTCATATACACCTAAGTGTTCCTAAGAGTTACCATAGACACGGGTTTTATCATTACATTATAACATACTAAGTCAACATTCTTTATAAAACCATTTAAGAGACACACAAGCATATAGGGAACAATCACATAATAGCCCTAAGGCTTAGGGAACTCACTTTAGCATCTTCTAAGCCTACTCGTGCCATGTGTAGATAACATCCCATACTACTACCTACACGTTGTAGAACCTATCCAATACTATAGGGCACATCCCATATGATGGAAATAGGCCTTAACCGACATAGACCACACTAGCAAGGTATGGAATCCAAAGTCTATCCTACTCCGTGGAGGTTGTTCTACTTGCCAAAGGTAGAACTAAAAGCAACCCATGTTGGCACATGGTTTAAGAGATGTCCAAGGATCTTCATTGTGCCTAATCTCATGCTTAACAAGGCCACCATCCTAACCATATCCACTCGGTGCTTAGCCTTGGTTTCCATAGAGTATTCAATCACAAATGTACTAGAGAGGGTTCCTTTTCTAGTTCAACCAACTCATAGTACCTCTTCCAAAGAAAAGCCCCATTTATTAGTCGTAGCCAATCTAGGTTCATAAGGATAGCTCATTTGACTTTCTTAGATAAGGATTTTCATGTCGTTCCTGCTCCATCCATCTCTAAGTCTATCATTTAACTAAAGATGGGAACACCACCCTAAGGCCCATCCTTCAAAGTTATACATTAACTTAGGAAAGCTAGACTCATGAAAAAGGCACTATGCTTAAGTCTACCAATTCAAGTCTTGGCCTAGAATTCCTCTTTTAGGATTTATAGGAAGAGCTCCATTACTAAGTTATAGCCCAACCAAACATTCATATATATAATCAAGCTTTCATGACACAAGACAAGATACTCAGGTCTAGAATATGAACTACAATGTCCTCTTATAAAGACTCATCATAGTCCATCATCACCACCTATCACCATTTCAAGAGAAACATGCTTTCACATTAGCATAATAACACATTATAAAATATCACATTAATACCATTAGATCATCTTCACATTATAGCTTCACACAAACTTTACATATAGCTTCATATAGGACATTAAATATAGCCTCATATGTGTATAAAAATACAACAATATAATAACACTCATATAATGCCCTTCATGGCCTCATTTCACAATGATACAATATTCCAACATTATACAACAACTTCACCAATGCCTTAATGGCTACAATCCACAATAATACCACACAAGAATAAGATGTAACACTTCCACCAAAGGTGGATTCAACCTACCAACAACAATAAATTCAATAAAGAGAGTTGAAGCTTTCTTACCATAATCCAAAGCCATAGCCGAAATCACCAAAATCCAAGCAATCATCAATACTTCACCCATAAGGCTGACCTCCCTTAATTCACCCATTATCAACAATTAATCATGAATAAACATTAAACAACACAAGAGATATCAATACAATTCTCTTTACATATAATTCCATCAACTTTGAATTTATAGAAATAGAGCCACTTCATAGCGAATTTTAGGGTTTTGTAGAATACAAAGGTTCATGGAGTATTTCATTCAAAAACCACAAAAAACATCAATTAATCCATATCCAAACGTTTCAAATCATTTTCATGCAAGAACCCTTGATAGAATTCAAAAAAAAGCTTTTAGTCACTTTTTGAAAACATTGTAAAATCATTTGAAGTTGACTCTAGGATGAAGATGAGTCCTAGATGAAGAGCCACCATACCTTAATCTTCGAGAACCAAAAAAAATTAGAAAAGAAATCAGTAGCCACCATCAACCCTAGCTCCATCTTTCACATAGAGCTTCCTTAGGGTTTTGAGAGAGTTTTGAGAGAGAGTGTGTTTTGAATTTAGGAGAATGACTTTAAAATAGACTTTAAAGGTTTAAATATACTTAAAATACCTAAAAACACATAAAACATTCGTCCATGCATTTAATTGGCCAAGGGTGGAATTTAACAAACCACCCTTGGTTTCGCAGATTTTGGACAGCAACACAGTGCCCATTGACGACCCATCACTGACAGATCGTCAATGCATTGACGGACTGTCCTGGTGGGTGTCATTAGGGACTGCAGCTGCTTAAATGGGGACTTTGCACCCTAGCTAAGTGTGGAGTGACGCCCACCCTTGACGGGGCGTCAATTGATTGACAAGGCGTCAACCCTTGGGCGTCAAACACACTGCCTTGGGCAGTCTCTTGCCAAGGTTTGGGTCCTCTCCAAAGACCCTTAGGTTGGTCCTTGGGGAGTCGTACCTGGACGTTTAAACCCCGAAACCCATGTTCAAACCCCTAGGGTCATCCCCACATGCTTCACACCTCAAACAACACACCAAATTTTGACCATAAACACCACATAACCAACCATCAAAACACATGAGAGGCTTTAGTTCACCTAGTTCATTTTTAGGGTCCTTACAACTATCCTACCCATGACCTTTAATTTGCAGTGGTGGTATTTACATTAAATTTTTGGAGGCATTGTTATTATGGTGTTCATGTTGATGTTTTCACCCACCATAAGAGTTTACAATATGTGTTTACCCAAAAAGATCTAAATCTTCTCCAACGAAGGTGACTAGAATTCTTGAAGGACTATGATATGAGTTTTCTTTATCACCCAGAAAGACGAATTTAGTAGAGAACGCTCATAGTAGGTTGTCTATGGGTAGTATTGTACATGTTGACGATGATAGAAAAGAGTTGGCACGAGACGTTCATAAATTGGCCTAATTAGGTGTTCGATTGGTAGACTCTAACAAAGGCGGTGTCATGGTCCATAATGGTTCCAAATCATCTTTTCTAACTGATGTGAAAGCTAAGCAATGTCTTGATCTAACTTTGGTAGAATTGAAAGAAGTGTTACTCAAGATTTTCGTTGAGGATTTCTCCTAAGGGGGAGATGGGGTACTTAGACACCAAGGTCGATTATGTGTTCCAAAAGTTGATGAGCTAATGGAACAAATTTTGGCAGAAGCCCATAGTTCGCAGTATTTCATTCACTCGGGAGCAACCATTATGTATCTTAGATTATGGGAAGTCTATTGGTGGAATAGTATGAAGATGGATATTGCGGTGTTTGTGGCCAAGTGTATGAATTGTAAACAAGGAAAGGTTGAGCATCAGAAATCGGGAGGTTTAGCTCAAGATATTAGCATTCCAACATGGAAGTGGAAAGACATGAATATGGACTTTATAGTTGGTTTGCCTCGCACCCAGCGACAACATGACTCTATTTGGGTTGTGGTAGATCGGATGACAAAATTGACACATTTCCTTCCCATGAAGGTTTCTTATTCAGCGGAAGATTACGCCAAGTTGTATTACATAGAGATGGTAAGGCAACATAGAGTGCCTTTGTCCGTTATTTTCGATCGTGGTACCCAATTTACTTCCTAGTTTTGGAAGTCATTTCAAAAGAGGCTTTGCACTAAGGTTAAGCTTATAATAACTTTTCACCCACAAACCGATCGGCAAGTTGAGCGAACGATCCAAAAATTATAGGATATGTTGAGAGCATGTGTAATCGATTTTAAGGGAAGTTAGGATGATTACTTGTTGTTGATAGAGATTGCCTATAATAATAGCTACCATTCTAGTTGTTGTATGGCCCCCTTTGACGCTCTTTATGGTAGGAGGTTTAGATTTCCTATAGGGTAGTTTGAAGTGGGTGAACTTTCTTTGATTGGACCTGAATTTGTTCATGAGGCTATGGAGAAAGTCCGACTCATTAGAGAGAGGTTGAGAACTGCCCAATGGCGACAAAAGTCTTATGTCTATGTTAGAAGAAGAGACCTAGAGTATTCTGTTAGTGATTGGGTCTATTTTAAAATCTCACCCATGAAGGGTGTGATGAGATTTGGCAAGAAGGAGAATCTTAGTCCCCTATATGTGGGCTCGTATCAAATTTTGAGACGTGTTGGTAAGGTTGCTTATGAACTTTATTTGCCAAATGATTTGGCAATGGTGCATCATGCTTTCTAGGCCTCTATGCTTAAGAAGTGTGTTGGAGATCCAACATCAATAATTTCCCTTGAAGGGTTGGGAGTTGATGAAAATCTCCCTTATGAAGAAGTTTCGGTTGAGATTCTAGACCGGCAAGTTAAGAGATTTAGGAACAAAGAAGTTTCTTCTATAAAGGTTTTATGAAGAAACCACTTAGGTGAGGGTTCTACTTGGGAGGCCGAGGCCCATATGAAGTCCCGCTATCCTCACCTTTTTCCTCCAGTTATTCTAGCCTGAGGTAATGAGTTCCTCTTGGTTTCTTATGTTTGAAGTCATGTCTGTTTTATGTATTTCCATTATATCCTTATGATTATGCTTGTTCATGAATTGCTAAAGTCTTGAACGAAATGGCTTATGTGCATTGTTATACTCATGTTGTAGTACATTGAGTATACGTTGCCTATAGATTTCATGAGATGAGTTGTTGAACATGCCTAGACTTGGAGTGGAGATTTCCTCCTAGAATATGTGCTTTTTGAGATTTAATTGCATATGAGCTCCACGAGATTGGGTTAAGCATGTTTTTAAGTTGTAGATGGTAGGTTCCTCCTTAAAAGTAAGAAATCTGAAAATTTCATGCATATTCGGTTGGTAGATTTAGCTCCTACTTCCATATAATGCACTTAGTAGGATAGGCTTGGAGTTGTTGTTTCCTCCTTCGTTGTATGCATTTAGATGTGTTGCATTCATGATGGGATGCTAGTCTTGAGTCTTTTTGTTTAGAAATGTTCTTAGAACTTCATTCGAGGACAAATGATCCCAAGGGGGAGATAATGTAACACCCCTTACCCGAAAGAGGAAGGCTTAGTAAATTTCAGGACTTTCAAGTGTCACCCACGTGGTCAAACCATGCCACATGGTTGGACCCATTCTACGTGGGTGAGCTCCGTTGGTGGACACCCTAGAAACTACCTGATGCAGTGAACAACGACCACGACCCACTCCACGTGGATGGGTCCATAGTCTGTGGATAGGGAGTCTTGGGTCAAAGTCCAAAAAACAAGACTTGACCACAAACCCACAGTTCACCAGGACAGACCATAGGTCCATCCACAGTCCGTCAGTCGTGGTCTCTTGGTTGGTGACTCGGAAGCTATTTGAGGGACTTAAAGGGTTTGAATTAAATTGAAGTTGTGCCGTTTTGCCTAAACCTACATCAACTATATTAGCATTTTAGATGCCTAAATTCAGTCAATTAAGTCAATCTCTTAAATCCCAAAAGAAAACCCAAATCCTCTCTCAAATATTCTCTGTCAAGAAGAAGGAAGAAGAAGAAGCTAGGTCAAGTTCAAGTCCCAATATTCAAGTTTATGATGGGCATTATGACTATGGTTTTATGGATTTTTATCCGTGGGATCCTTTCTCCCATAAAGTCCCCTAGAATTCCACAATTTGAAGAAGAATTTCCCAAATTCTAGAAAGGGTTTCTTCCAATGTTGTGGGTTATGTCGAATGTTGATCCAATTGAGTGGATTATGATTGTTTATGATTTAATTGATAGAATTACATGTTTTTAGGATGAAATTACATGTATCCATGCCTATTCAATGATTTCCCCTAGAATTGATATAGTTGGGTTGATGCCATGAAGTGAAACATTGTGGGTTTATGCTTGTCCTTTAAGGATAGATAAAATATGATTAGAATTGCTTGAGAATGAAGCTTAGATGATGATCATGAGATATAGGGATTTGAGAGTAAAGCTTATTATGTGTATTATTGGTAATTGAAGTTATTGTTGAAGAAGGAATACTGCCCACATGAACAACTTAATTGTGCATGTATGACTGTGAAAGGCTTTCTCATATGAATGATTATAGGTTTGAAAGGGTTGCTCACCTAAAAGGAATCTAGTCTAAAATGTTAAATGCATGATGAGGCTAGAGGTGACTACCCTTGACCTCTATGTTGAAGGAAATGAAGTGATTTCCCATACTTCTTAGAATTTAATAAGAGCTATTTTCTTATGCTCCTATTATGATGAATGGACATGGAGGAGAGTACCCATGATCCTTATGAAATTATATGGAGAGGAGTACCCGTGTTACATGATGTTATTGTGGAGGCGAGTACCCATGATCTAAAATTAAGTAAGGTAAGAGGCGACTACCCATTAGCCTTTGTAAGTTAGGCAATGAGGCGAATCCCATTGTCTTTAAAAGTAGGTATAAACTTTGTGAATTGTCTTATGAAGAATGAATAGCTTGTATTGTTTCTTGATGTACCTTCTATGAAGTAAGTTGACTAAGAGGTGATGACCCAAGTCTTGAGTAAGGATGAGTAAGGTTTCTTGAGAAGTATTCCTTTCGTATTATGGTATTGATGTATATGCATGATTATGCTTATGGTTTATATTGACTAACTATGATGTTTATGTTGGTTATTCTAGCTATCATATTTGGTACTTTATTGTACTAACGCATACTCTTACCTACATACTTATCAAAGGTAGGGTCCGGCGACATAGATTTTCACATTCGTGGCTAGCTTCATTGTTGATCAAGGAAGTGAAGATTTGGTGAGTCCTCATTGTGTTCGAGGATGTGATTACCCTTTTCTCTTATGTCTTTCTTTCATGTCTTGGAATATTTTATGGGCTGCGTCCCAAGATTTTATTCATGTTGTTTCAGATAGTTTGAGACTATGGTATTAGACTTTGGCTCATTTTATAAAGACTTCGATTGAATTAAATGTTTTAAATTACCACACCTTTTCTATTACTTTTTGTTATGATATGCTAAGTGGCTTGTATGATGCCTCTTGGGGTCTTGTACGCGTTACATCTAGGGGGTACCTCTAGGTCATGACAAATATAGTATAAAACCCAGCAAAGAGTTGCGTTCGAACCCGAATGGAGCGTTACAAGTTCAAATTCAGTTACGAAATTACAAATGTAATCTAATTGGTGGTAGGAATAGAAATTATCGTAAACATTCAATTAAATTAAAAGGGGTGACAACAAATGTGAAATGGGGGAATAGATTTGTCAATTAGCTACTAAAACAAATACGAAAGCAAAGGGTTTCAAAAATGTTGAGACGAATTCTCGGGATGTGATCGATCAAGGTTGATGTCGCCGAGTCGGTCGTTGATCCACTGATTGTCCATTTCTGCTGCGAAGTAAGTTCTTCCCCAAGGCTGGTACACTCGAACTTTAGGCGATCTAAATATCCACTCGACGGCTCACCGAGTGGTTTGGCGATCACCAGGATTGCCTTCCTTCAACTTTTTTAGCTTTTTCGCTCCTTTTTTGTCGGTAGTGTTCTTACCTTTCTCCTTAGCCTTCATGATGCAAATGACCACTTTAACATCAATTTAGGGCATATATTAGGAATTTGAGGACACTTAAACCCTGAAAACAAAGCCCAAAGTGATTCGAAATCTTGGACTCATCAACTTACAATTTTATCACCTGGTCATTCACTTGGGTTTTATGCAAATTTCTATATTTTTGAGCTTTTACACCATGTACAGTCATTTTAGATAAAAAGCTAAGATATATGACCTCAAAATCCAATTCTAACAACTCCATAAGTTCTGTAATGGTAATTTTAGGCTAGTAGCATGGAAATCACCACTCCTGAGGGTTTCACTGACTTAATTAGGCATTTTTACTTTCAACTTAAGGCCTAAGTTTGACCTTGGTTAACATTCATGGAAAACTTGCTTGTATGATAATTCTGCTAGTGTGGTTAGCAAAAAAATGTTGAGTTTAATTTAGAAAAACCGTTCATATGGATCCTGAAGTTCTCAGGCTAATATTGAGTCTTCTTGTGGATTTTAGATTAAAATAGGGTTGATGTATGGGACAAACCTTGCATGGAAATTTCAACTGCTTTATTGAGTCCAAAATATCAAATTCGATAGGGTAGCATATCTCGTTTGCATGCACAAGGTTTTGAAAAAACTAGAGAACGCCACATTAGAGATTTTCAAGTTTCGAAAACTAGCAGATGTAATCAGCTGGTTCAGACCAATTTTGTATTCACGTTCTGAAGCTTTGAGTCACATTTGTGGAGACAAGGATAACTTTTCACCATCATTGTGGGGTCAAGCCCGCATTCATGAAGGGTTAGGCCACCTAGTTTTTGCTTTCTAAGGGACCGGTCACGTTCGGGGGACCCTATCTTTGTTTTCCTTCACATTCACCCAATCCTTACCATATTTTCATAGGGACACCTTCTTATTCTATGCAATCATGTGCTCTTTAGATCGTGTTTATGAAGAGAATTTCTATTTGGTCTTTTAGTTAAAGACCAGACGTGATATTAGCTTAGATAGTAACCTTGGAATTCTTGTTTCTCTATTATTTTTTCTCAGAATTGGGTGATTCAAAATCATGTGTGTCCGGAATTATCAAGGTTATGCTCTGGAAAAATTGCATTAAAGGTGGCCTTCTTGGCTCCTTTGGTGCATTTAAATTTTTAATTTTAGCATATGTTATTTGTTGGTTGTTTTGAACCCTAAATTGTGTTCCATTTTTAGCACAAATTTGGGATTCTATATAAGACCTTTTGATAGAGTCAATTTTTGTGTTGAAACAACTTTATTAATGTTTTGGTTCTACTTTTGATAGCATAGTAGCATTTTGAAGGTGTATGGAAAGTAAAAGCTCCAGCTTCATGATTCAGGAGCACGTGCAATTGCACTAACTGAAGGTTGCAACTTCCTCTCTATTAGATTGAGCTTGACTGTGTGAATGCTTGTTTATTGAAGCAAATTGGAGGTGGGTACCTAGTTGTGTTTAATACATTGACTAGAAACTATGTTTTAGGTTGATCTATTCAAATTCAGGTGTAGTACAATCGTAGTTAAAAGATGCCAGTTATTCTATGTTGTTGTAATTTAATTGTTGTTGTATTGGTATTTGAGCATTTTTGGCCTTAGATTAGGATTCGACTAGTGTTTGCCTTGGACTTGCGATACTTGTAGTCTGCTAGCCTTTTTCTTCTCATACATCTTTTTTGATGTCTTATCTCCCTCTAGATTGGAGTAGTAGACTTGAATCTAATAGTATGAGCCTTAGTTTAGCCATTGTCACAGCTTTATTGAGCTTGTTTTAACTCTTCCTATTTGTGGCTCCAATGCATTATTGAGGTTTTACGCTTTCGCAGGGCGACTTGGGATTGGAGTGGTTTAGGCTTGGAGCCTTCTTGAGATATCTGGTATGTGGAAGTCCTACCATGGTTGGTTGGTATAGTTCTTGGAGATCCTCTGCATAATCGACATACCTAGGGTCACAATTCTGAGTTGGGTGGCTTATGCCCCTGGGAGTGAACTGGTTGGCTAAACGACCTTTATATATTTGAGATCCTCTAGTGAGTTGACACGCCTCATGTTCACTATTTCTAGATGGGTCGCTTACACCTCTGGGGGGCCTTGATTAATTCTGCTTATGCTCCTAGGTCAATCTTTCTTGCTAGTCTTGGAGTAGAAAAGCTTGTTGGGTATGTGTGGTTACTTGGATTGGGAGTCTGAACTTTTCTTGTAGGGTTTCAATTTCTTGTAATCCACTCTTAGTAGATTTAGCTATTTTGTGTACATGTCCGACTTATGGATGCCCGTTTGGGTTTTATTTAAACTTGTATGTGAGTGTACCTTCTGGACTTATTCGGGTCTAGTTAAGTTTAGTTTAGCTATATTTGGTTTATTTTAGCGTACACTAGTGTGCTCTCTTTCATATCCACTTTGATCCATGTCTTTGTCTAGATTCTATCTATTCATATTTTTAACATTTGTTGCTCAGTCAACCTATCATACCTACTGAGTACCTTTGTTTTGCTTGTCATGCTACACTCTGCAAAGGTTTCAAGATGTAGGTCCTAGTACCGGCATCCAATG
The DNA here is from genome assembly GCA_029582405.1 of Solanum gandarillasii. NCBI lineage: Eukaryota > Viridiplantae > Streptophyta > Magnoliopsida > Solanales > Solanaceae > Solanum > Solanum gandarillasii. The sequence continues at coordinate 3,186 of JAJONY010044379.1, read as the reverse complement.
GTGATCGTTCGTGCCATCACGAGTTTCGAACAAGAGACGAGGGTGAGCTTCGACTTACTTGTGCCACTCTTTACCTTATATAACTAGTCTTTTTTCATATTGTGATAGCTCTGTTTTGGTCCATTTTTGGAACTTGTACTCATTTTAAGCACAACTCTTTATTTGTGATTCTTTTTGTTCTAGGAGGGATCTTTATGCATATAGTTTTGGTTTTCTTCCTCTCTTGTCTTATTTTATTGTTTAGAACTCATGTTTCTACTTACCTCTACCCTTATACTTATTACTTGTCATTCTATGTTACAGGCTAGCTTACTACTATTGGATTATAGTAGGTGTCATCATGACTTGAGGAATCGGTTCATGGCATAAGTTAACAAAAGGAAGCATAAACACTCATCACGGCTGAAAAAATGCTACTTAAAGTTAAATATGGATGTAAAATTTTGTTTTACGGGCATAGCTTTAAAATTTCAAAAACTTCTAGATAAAAAACAGATGATGCATTAAGGGTTGTGTTTGGAAAGTAGCAGCCTAGTCCGCATAAAATGTATGGTAGATGAGTGAGAATAAGTTCTCTTATGAAAGATTAGGAACCTCAAGATCTGAAACAAAAGCATGCCCATGAAGTCACTTCTGTAAAGAAAGAAATAACTGGAATGATAGAAGAAATGAGACATTTCAGTTGTTCCAGGATGTGTTGGTTCTAACCTTTCTTCACCTGTTGATGCAAGTAGTGCAGAAGCTCTAAGAGGCCAAAATCTACCATATTCTTCTGGATCAACTCATGCATTAGTTCTTCAATAGGTATTTTACATTTCATATTATCAAGAAAAATAAATATAAAACAAGTACTTCTTACTTCGTGTTCTTAAGGGATTCATATCTAATTACATTTAGGTAAATTAGAGAATCTTCTTGGGTTCGTACATAACACAACTTTCACTTTTAGTCCATTGATATGTTAAAGTTTATTTATTGTAAATTTGAGTTTTTATGGAGGGAGTTGGAGTTGATTGTGTCTCAGCGGTTTCAATAATCGTGCTTATAACTTTCTTTACTACCTATTTTTAAGTTTATATATTACCTTTTCAACTCAAGGTGTAGTCTTTAATGGTATGGTAAACTTATCAGAGATTGGTTTTAACATTCTTCAAAAAGTTATATGTCACTTTGACATTGATATGTTGTATGGTAACTATATAGATATAGATTTTTTATTTATAAAAAAATTATGTATATTCTACTCTGACCTGGATATCGAGTTTCCAAAATATAGATTATAAGTGATCTTTTAATTGTTTTGTTCTTTTCTCAGATTTACTACTCATATTTGCCCAAAGAGTCCTGAGATACATATATAACTAGGTTTATAGTATTTACAAAAACTGTTGATTGAAAAATGAAATTTTTGGTGGTTACTTAGAATGAAATTTTATTAGCATATCAACTACATGTTTTAATAGCCAGTTCAAGTTTTGTTTTCATTACCAGTACCACCAGTTTGAGTAACCTGAGATCATATGGTTCCTTGTATGAATAGTTTCTTGTATAGTGCTAATTATTGTTTTATGCAATATCCTGTCAGTATAAAGCATGTCGGGATCTTCTACTATATGGTCTTGTAATAAATGAATAGGGGACAACACATATTTCTTGTATTATGTATTTGATGTTTTGGCGCATATGGCCAAATAGAAAGAGGCAGGAATTTCTCCGACAAATACTACTACAGATGTATGCCCCAGAGAGTTCACTGATGAAAAGGGGCTGGGAAAGTTTTTTTTTAATGTGACTAGTATTGAATATGATTTTTTTATCTAACTTATAATTTTATTTTGAATGTGCAGGAAAAGCATGTTAATAAATTTGAATGGTGGCCACAAGTGAACTCAATCTATTGTAGTGAACGATAAAGAGTTTTTGTGCTATCCACATGTATGTTTTAATACATTGGGTTTTGTTTAATTTATTTCTAGTACTAATCTTTAAACTATTACTTTCTAAGTATGAGTTGTACTAGAGATGTTTCTCAATGTATATTTGGAAGTCTATACTTAGAATTATTTATTAGTTAAGTTGGTGCTTGAGATAACTTTTATATTTAATTATGTTTTAGTGAATATATGCAAATAAAAATTATTATCTTTACAATTAGAAATTATGGCTACATATATTATTCACAACATTGCCACACATTAAAAGTGTAGCTATACATTGTGTGGCTTATTGATTATAAATTGTGGCTTGTATGTAAGAAAAAGGTTAAACTTTTAAAGTGTCGTTGTAAAAGAGATATAAAAGGCGACACTCATAAAGTTTAAACAATAACAATGCAAAGACCACGCTTTAAAGTGTGTAGTATTATCTAACAAAATTGTTGCTAATGAAATGCTACATAGTGTGGCCATTATACTTCATTGGCTATAATTTTTAGGTGTACCTACTACGACGACATTTGAAAATCATGGCCTAATGTCAAAGAATACATTTCTTTAGACCACCACTAAAAAGTTTTGCCTAAACTCAAAAAGTGTAGCCTTTTATCAAAGGCCACAATATTTGCTAGTTTAGGCCACACTTTATCAGGGTGGCTAAAAGCATAAATTTTGTAGTAACAAGTAAGTCAAGTTATTGTTTTTAGATGTTTTCAAACATTTATTATTAGCATTAATAGAATAATTATTATTACCATTATAATTATAATAATAATAATACTATTATTATTGTTATTTTATAACTCTTATTATGTCACGATCCAATTTCTCAAGTCATGATGACACCTATACTATGCCCAACCAGTAGATAAGCCTCACCCTTAGCCATGATTCATAAGCAACCGACTATCACGCAAAAAATAAGAAATAAAAAGCAAAAGCAGATAACAGTGAGAAGAAAGATAGATCAAGTGAAATACTACAAGAAATCATCCCAAATACCTTGCACCAGTCTATAGTCGAGCATCTAAATAAAATAAGAGTATAAAGCTTTTATAAATACTAAATAATCAGATATTGTCTCTGAAAGAAAAATAAAGACTACCTATTTTCTTATATCTCCTTCCTAGATTAGAAAATATTATCTTTATTTTTAATCCGTCATAATTTTCATATGTTTTTTCATCTATTGCGTATTCCTCTTTATTCATTTATAAATTATGTTGTAGTTTATATTCTAAGTTATTTATTT
>JAJONY010044378.1:0-24957 GCA_029582405.1 Solanum gandarillasii | reverse complement strand
ATCAGGGGTGTTCATGGCCCATGATAACACTAAAATTACTCTAAAAACAACTAGAAGAATAAAAGACCGTTAACAATAAAAATACCCAACAAGAGAGTTGGGGTCGAATTCCACAAGGAGTGATATAATGCAAGGAATTCTATTAGGAGATTAAGCAAGCAAACAAATTCATTGTAGTAATAAGAACAAGGTGGATGATTCCACAAAATTTACAAAAAAGATTTTGGTACCAATTATCACAATTAATCTAAAATTAGGAATTCAAACAAGTAAGAGACGATCAAGGGGTGTGGTTGGTATAGATGTCAAATAGGGGTACATGTGCATTCTCAATAATGCTTGACAAACATGGATACGTTGGGTAATCTTCAATGACATTAATCTTCTTTCAATCTCAAAGCATCATATCATAGAATCTCATTTCGGTCTCATCTATGTGAATCACAACTCAACCAAAATCTTACTAAAATCTCTTTTTTCGAACAGTTTTGGCAACTAGAATTGAACAACAATTTTTCTTTCGTGCAAACAATAGAAATCAAAGCTAAATTGCATGCATCAAGCTATTTACCTACTTCATTTGATCTTTTTCGAGCATCAATCGAAGATAAAAATTAGGATTAAGTTTGCAACTTTAACCCATAAGTTCTTGCTAAATAACTAAAATCTCATGAATGAACACCAATAAAAGAGAGCAAAACAAAAGACCCACGAAATTAAATCAACACCCAACCCCATAATCACACCCCTAGAATTGGGATTTTAGCCAAACATCATAAAAGGAAAAGAAAGTACACCCATATGTTTTGAGCCATTAGAGAGTTGGAATTAAACAATAATTTTCAACATCCACTTTGATTTGAACCCTCAAATGTTAATTATAAGATTGTTCAAAAATACCAAAAATTAAGAATATTTCTCAAAGGGTAAAATACTAATTAAAATATCATCTAAATTGTTCTCTGAAAAATGATGAAAATTTTCATACATTCTCTCTCTCTCTCTCTCTCTTCTTTGGACTATTTATAGTTTCCCAAAAATTGGTCCAAAATTTCATGCGTGACCAGTTCAGCTACATTAGTCGGGCTCGCCTAACACGTATGGTGGATAGCTGATTACCATTCTATTCGCCTATTAAGCTTTCATTTTACCTTAGAGATCTGTCACATTCGGTGCTGGACGTGCTAGCTTTCCCATAACTTCGGTGAATCGTTGTCTCAATTTTAGTTCGCAAACTTGCCTTGAATATTTTAAATTGTGAAACTTGTCACATTGGGCGAGGTCTTGCAAATTGGGCCATTCGCCATTTTGGTTAGGCGACCATTGATGCTTCACGTGATCAAGACTCTTCTTCCAATTCTATGAGCGTACAATCGTGAGTAGTAATATAACCCAATCGAATTGGTTGGGGTCGAGTCCCAAGGGAGTAGTTAACAATCGAGAATCAAATAGTAAAGTAAAACTAAGTTCTAATCAATCATAGCTATAAATATTAACGAATAAACACATACTAAATCTAATGGTGACACGAATGTCAATTATCAATGGGGTTTTTTGTATTGAACTAATCAACAAAAACAACAAAAATAACAAAAATATAAATATGTGAGATAGGGAGCGGGATTCTTGGGATGTGATAGGAATATGAGATAAAATAAACAATCGGGTAAATGTTATTGATAGTAAATCACTGAACATTTGTAACTAAGCTAGACTTTAGTGGGGATAAATTTTCTCTCGAACAATTTATCCCGAATCAACTCGGTTTCTCTCGAACACCGAGTTGCAGCAATTAAGCACAACTTTCGCCTTAGCCCATTCACTCTCTCGAGCTGAATGTGTGGGAGAAGGCCTAGGATTCATTCCCTCGAGCTGAACCCACGACGACCCAATAACCACAGGCTATCGATTTAGTAGTTTTGGTTTTAAAACCTCTCTCTTGAGCAAGCCAAAAATACGAAGATGATATCGTATTTACAACTACAACCCTATTAAGTTCAAATACAATTACTAAACGAAATCACATTTAAACAGCAAATAGACTATCAATGAGCAAAATACCCAACAATAAATTTAACCCATATACACAAAATCACACCCCAAAAATTGGGGTTTAAGCTAGACATGTAAAAAAGATATAAATCGATACCGATAAGTGTTTCCATCAAATGGATACGATAAATAAGGTCTTTAAACACGTCAAGGATGAAGATTGTTCAAGACCCACTTCCAATTTCTTGGAATTGAAAACCTTCAAAATCTCCAAAGCTCAAGAACAATGTCTCCCAAAAACTCTTAAAACTGAAAATGCCTAAGTCTCAGCTCAAGAATACTCTAAAATTCAGTAATAATTTGATACTAAGTTACAGATTTAAATAGGTATTTATAGTTTCCGAAAATTTGTGTTGCAAAGGACCACTCGACGCAATTATTCGGGATCACCAAAACACTCGGCGATCCTCCCTTTGGTTTGGTTCATCGCCTTTCTGCTTTTGCCTTCAACATATTCGCGTTTTGAATCATTGGGAGATATGGTGCTGCTTCGTGGAACTGTTCGGCGACGCGCTGACTGCTCCATTTCATCGCCGACTTGATCTTTTCCTTCAGGGCTCAACACACTGGAACATTAGGCGAGATTAAGGCCATTCGGCGACTCGCCTAATGCATTAGGCGATCCTCGAGCCTTCATTTCTCTGTTCTTTTAGCCTCTTTGTTCCTTTTTTGCTTGATAGCGTCCATGCTTTGTCTCTCAATTCAAATTTCTGAAACTTAAGGATTTACATCAGTTTTTGAGACAAAATATGCATTTGAGGACACTAAATCTATCAAAATATAGCCCTAAATGAGTCCAAATTGCGGATTCATCAACACCCCCCAACTTAAACTTTTGCTTGTCCACAAGTAAAACTCAAGTTCAACAGTTCAAAATGATGTCTCAAACAGTGCTACACAAGATTCAATCATGAGAATACATAACAAGACTCAACTTACTCATGCAAGGATCAATTGTGTACTCAAAGACTCAAATTGTGACACACCATTACCAAATATTCTCAAGCTCACAATACTTGCTTCAAATACAAGTTTAAGCTTAACTAAAGTGTTCAAATGCCCTCACAAAAAGAATGATTCTATTTTCACACACAATGGTTTAATCATTTAAAGTTCCGGAATCAAATGCAACGCTCACACTCACAAAGATGAACAAAATGCATGCGTTCACCCATAGGCTTGCCCGTATTTTCCAACTGACAATTGCTTCAGCTTACTCAAGATCAAAAAGGTCTTTTCAAGGCTTGTAATGGGGCTGAGTGCAAATGTATGGTCATTTAAGCTCAGTGATTTTTATCCTCATGAAATGTGGTGCTTACAACACTTCCTTTCCTTCTCCTTATCGAGTTTGTTCATGCTCACAAGTCATCCCATTATTCACTTTCCATGGTTTGTTGGAAACCCCATTTTTTTTTGCATACTTTGTTCCACAACTTTTTCTTTTTCTTTTTCATTCTTTTCTTCTCTTTCATATCCCTTTTTTTTTTGTATGGAGGGGTTCCATTTTTCTCAACACATGGATAGAAGGGAATTTTCTTGCACTTCTTGACTTGCCTTCTCTTTTCACAACACCCCCAACTTAGGCTTTTGGCCTAGCCTAAGTTGGGTATTCAATCAACCACAAATCAAGAGGATTCTAGGTAGTGGATTAAGAAATGTCATGTTTTCATCAAGTTTCTTCCAAAGAAGGGTAAGGCTCAAGGGGTGTTCAAAAGAGGTTCACACACTCACAAGGTAGGCCACAAAAGAGGTATATGTCAAATTGTTTCACACTTTTCAAAGTTGCCTAAGATCATATCATGAGATCACATCACTTCGGCAACCGGACCAATGGGGCAAATTCTAGGTGTTATCATGCATGGTTCACAATAAGTTCATCACACAAGACATCGACACTATAGTCAAACAAGACTCCACACTTTCTCTAGTGTGCAATGTTCATCACAAGAGAATCGATTTGATACATGGCTAATCACAACGAGATGCAAAAAGTTCACATATTGTCTATGCAACTTCATTTGGTCTCATCATAGCCGCACATTCATGTTCGTTCGATTATGAGCACTATTTAAGTCATCGGTATTGGTCAAAACTGGACTCAAATTTGCCAAAGAACACCCACATTCAACTAAATATAAGAGGTGGTGAAATTTTTTAGAAGGGTCAAAATCATTTACAATTAAACCAAAAGGAGCTACAAGCTCAAACATCAACAAATAGCAGTGTATAACACAAGTTTTAAGCATAATGACCCAAATATATGATTAAAATATCAATCGCAAAAGAGAGGTGGGCCTCACCCCACCACAAATAAAAGTATTTGTCCTCAAATGCAAAAAAAATTATCCAAAATTTAAAATAAAGTAAGAGAGAGAGGGAGGTAAAGAGGGGATCCTATCTAAGCAGTAGCTCCATCTATCTAGGCATCAGTGCCAGGTGCATCGGTTTGGACTTAGGCATCAGTGCCCGGAGTCACCTCAGAAGGGCCAGCTCCACTAGAGGTCGCTAAAGGTGTATCTGCTAGGGAAGCCTATACAACAACATTTACCATAGCTCCCTCAGCCTCCGCAACGTCAGGAAAGTCTATAAATATGCTCTCCTCCCATATCGCTATCTGCTCCTTATCTGTCTTTGCATTTGACTCATCATCTACTATTTCATCCCTATGTACATCTCCGGTGGTAGCCGGAGGTATCTCTGAAGTCTCAAGAGCTTCCAAGTCATCTGCAACCCTTATTAATGAATTGAAGTCGGTAGACTTCAGATAGTGTACGTCCTTCCACAATTCTGCTACCTCAACTTTCAAATCTGGAATATCAGAGGTTTCCCCCTACCTGCTTTCACAAGCTTCAACTCTCGTAATGAGAGTGTCGATAGAAGTCTGCTGAGGGGTTAGTGCAACTAGAATCACAACCTCAATCATCAAGGGGGCAGACCTCTCTGATCGGGTGGCCCTCACGTCAGATGACTGGGCCTGATTCCCCATCTTCAGGATCATTTCCTGAGTGATCTTGGTTTGCTGGGAGGAAGATGAGGTGCCTGGAGACTGAGAAGATAAGGAAGGGACAGAAGTACCTGAAGGCCGGAGTAGGCAAAGATGCCTCTGCAGGTATAGAATCGACATCCAGCTCTGGAGAAGTATCTGTCGGTGCTGCTCTCCTCCTGTCAGCCTCCTCTCTAGTGTACTCGACCTCAATACGCCGGATATCAATGAAGGATGACGGGGTAATCTCAATGTCTCTGGCAGCATCCCGAGGCACTTTAGCACACCTGCATAGTTCTGTGATCAGTACTGGGAAGAGCAAAGAGGTCTGCTTCTGATTGGCCCTCATGGCTATCTCTTGTTCTATGATAAGGCCAAAGTTGAGCCACCTATTTGATAATATAGACCTTAAGCAGGCTTCTTTTGCATGTCGGAGTATAGATTCATTCTTTGAAGGCATAATTGAGCAACTGATGAATCCGAACTAATAACAGGCAGCTACATTCAAATCCTCCTTTTCGATCTCGACTCCGGCCTCAATCCACCTAGGAATGGTATCAGTAATAAAAGGAGCAAGCCAACCCTTTAGATCCTCCAGAGTTTGTGTCGTAGGCAGACCTTCATATGAGAGTGCAAACTCTAGAAGCTTATATAATGCAACATTAATGCACTCCTCACTGCAGCTCACTTTTACACCGCGAACACTGACCGACTTAACTGGTCTGAACTCGCTAGCTTTCTTTTTTCTCTTGGGCACTAGTTCACCATATAATGTGTAGAACTCATGGACCCATGAAGGAATATATGGACCTCGGGGCCTTGTGAAAATCCGGAACTGGTGCCACTATAATAGTTCTGCTACACTGGAGTACTTGCCCTCCAAAACCTTTATAGATAATAGCTTTTCCTCGAGGATGGTTCGCAAACCATCTCCTTTCAGCCTGTAGAGGAGTCTAGGTGGAGGAACAACTGGTGGCACAGGAGCCACAGGAGGTGCCGAAGTTGGCACTGATTCTGCTGGTGTAGATGTATGAGGGACTCTGTTGGACGCGGTGTGAGATCTAGCCCGGAGCTCAAACTGCTGGGACTGGAGAAGCTGGTCATCATTAGGCTCAAATAGAGCAGCCTGGGATCTAGCAATGGCCATGTTAGACATGGGCCTCTTTCCCTTTCCTTTGTCACCTGGTGGAGGTTCTTGCCTTCCTCTTTTTGGAGGATTTGATCCCCCTTCGTTGATTGTGACACCCCGTACTCTTTTTCGAGGTTGCTCATCTATGTTTGTCCTTGTCATGCCTGCAAATTTTTTAGAAAAAGTTAGGAAAGACTTAATCAACTTCATAGAGAAGTAGTTGCAGAAGGATTCATCGAGATACTTGGCGAGTCGCCAAATCGCTTCGGCGAGCTGAATCGGGTTCGCCGAAAGGGTTGGCTCCAAATATTATGGTAGGTTGGCAATGTAAAAGGTCTTTTGGCAAATTGCCGATATCATTCGGCGAGCAATGGATAGCTCGCCGGAAGTTACAGTGCAACAAGGGTGAAACAAGAGACGTTTGGTGAGTCACCGAGTACCTTTGGCGACCTCAGGCTTCTCGCTGAAAGTTACAGAGGCAAATATCAAGTTTAGCATAAAATCAAAGGCAAGATGAGGGCATTAGGCGAACCGCCAAGTGGTTCGGCGAGCTCGACCCAGCTCGCCAAACGACCCAAGATGCCTATTTTCAATCCATACTCTCGAATTCAACCCCGCAACCCCCGAAAACATAATCAAACCATGCACTACTCAAATTAAAGTAAGACCCATAGCACCCATTTCCCCAGAATACTCAGACTTCTCCCGATTTTGCCAATTTTAGCCAATCTACGATTTTTTTCTTTAAGACCTAAGGCACCCTTTCTATCATCAGGAAAATTATGCTGCTTGGCTCAAATACGGGCTATTCAGACTTCACCCAAACAAACTAAACAGTATGCAAGGATAACCCCACAAAATTTACTCAATTTTAAAACACGAAAATACAGGATTTCACATCGAAAATGCACTACAGGCAAGATTAAGAGATACAACGGGCAATCAAATATTCTAATTAAATGAGAGAGGCCCAGCGCACAACATATGATAAGATCATTTGCAAATGATTACAAATTTGATAAAAATAAATTCGGGGTTCGGAAAACCAACCTTTTACGCCAATTAAAATAATATTGAGATGCTAGGCGGCAATGTAATCCTCTCTGAACACAAATCAACAACTAAAATACGATGGAAAAACAAGAAAAATATAGAATACTATGCTGGTGTGAGTTGGATTAAAAAGTGAGGGAAAGTGAAAGAGTTGGAAGTTTAAACCATTAGCCCTTATTAAAGACCGTCCAGTTCGTGCCCATTCGGCGACGTTAGTCGTGATCGCCAACTCACTCGGCGACACGCAGAATGATCACTTACCTCTCTGAGTTTTATAGGACCTCCAGTTATATTGAGAGTCCAAACGGCGGGCTAGATCGGTATCGCTGACAAGGTCGGTGATTTGCCAATAATTTCAATGGTTCGCCGAGTTTTACCGACTCTCATTTGAATTTGTCTTGAGTCTAACGGCGGTCTAGGTCGGGATCGCCGACCTCGTTGGAGATACGCCGAATGGACCTTTAGCTCGCCAATTCTGCATTTTCAACACTTTTCTCACCTTAACCTGCACAATCAACACACCCTTATTCTAGAATAACAATTTAAAGCGATAATACCTTGGGTTGCCTCCCAAGAAGTGCCTTAGTTAACGTTGTGGAACGATGCAAGTCCTTACTCAAACTCCATTATTGGGGTTGGCCCTAGTGTCACTAGGTAACCCTAATTGCTCATTTGGGTGGAGATGAGGCACTACATGACTCATGAGTGTTTCGATCAGCTGGATAGATCTAGAGTAAGAGCCAATCATTTGATTTAACACTTCAATATTCTCCTTCATCTCTTCCAGCACTCTATCTTGCTCACTTATCTTTTGAAGAATGATTAGTAGTGTGTCCTTGACACGAATCTTCTCACGGTCTCTAGACTTTCTTAGCTCATGAGGGGGTGTGTACCTCCCGTTGCTTTTGCACTGGACTTCTACCTCTGATATTTTGGTGGCCAAATCGTCCAGCTGAGTTACCAATGCAGTTAACTTGAAGTCCCTCTCGACTACTTCATTTGTCTCAGGCAATTGGCCACCATTTCTATCAGCCATGCTCAAAGTATTTGCTTACAATAGCAATACAAAGAAAAACAAAACAAAAAATAAAGTAAGTATCACGATAACTAATAAGAACAATAATGCTACTTAACTATAAATTCTCAACTAACACCACTACCTGACAGCGGCGCCATTTTGATGCTTCACGTGATCAAGACTCTTCTTCCAATTCTAAGAGCGTACGATCGTGAGTAGTAATATAACCTAACCAAATGGGTTGGGGTTGAGTCCCAAGAGAGCAGTTAACAATCGAGAATCAAATAGTAAAGTAAAACTAAGTTCTAATCAATCATAGCTATAAATATTAACGAATAAAAACATACTAAATCTAATGGTGACACGAATGTCAATTATCAATGGGGGGCATTGTATTCAACTAATAAAAAAAACAACAAAATATAAAGATGCGAGATAGGATAACGGGATTCTTGGGATGTGATAGGAATATGGGATAAAATAAACAATCAGGTAAATGTTATTGATAGTGAATCGCTGAACATTTGTAACTAAGCTAGACTTTAGTGGGGGTAAATTTTATCTCAAACAATTTATCCCGAATCAACTCAGTTTCTCTCGAACATCGAGTTATAGCAATTAAGCACAACCTTCGCCTTAGCCCATTCACTCTCTCTCTCGAGCTTAATATGTGGGAGAAGGCATATGATTCACTCTCTTGAGCTGAACCCACGACGACCCAATAACCACATGCTATCGATTTAGTAGTTTTGGTTTTAAGACCTCTCTCTCTCGCAAGCCAGACCTCTCTCTCTCGCAAGCCAAAAACACGAAGATGAAATTGTATTTGCAACGACAACCCCATTAAGTTCAAACACAACTACTAAATGAAATCACATTTAAACAACAAATAGACTTTCAATGAGAAATATCCAACAGTAAATTTAACCCATATTCACAAAATCACACCCCAAGAATTGGGGTTTTAGCTAGACATGTAAAAGAGATAGAAATCGATACCGATAAGTTTTTCCATCAAATGGGTACGATAAATAAGGTCTTTAAACACGTCAAGGATGAAGATTGTTCAAGACCCACTTCCAAATTCTTGGAATTGAAAACCTTCAAAATCCCCAAAGCTCAAGAATAATGTTTCCCAAAAACTCTAAAAAATGAAAATGTTTAAGTCTCAGCTCAAGAATACTCTAAAATTCAGTAATAATTCGATAATAAGCTACATATTTAAATGGGTATTTATAGTTTTCAAAAATTTGTGCTGCGAAGGATCATTCGGCGCAGTTAGTAGGGATCGCCGACACACTCGACGATCCGCCCTTTGGTCTGGTTCATCGCCTTTCTACTTTTTGCCTTCAACATCCTTGCCTTTTGAATCATTGGGCAATATGGTGCTGCTTCGCAGATCTGTTCGGCGACGCGCCAACTGTGCCCTTTCATCGCCGACTTGATCTTTTCCTTCAGGGCTCAGCACACTGGAACATTAGGTGAGATTAAGGCCATTCGGCGACTCATCTAATGCATTAGGTGATCCTCAACCCTTCATTTCTCCGTTCTTTCAGCATCTTTGTTCCTTTTTTGCTTTATAGCGTCCATGCTTTGTCTCTGAATTCAAATTCCTAAAACTTAAGGATTTACATCAGTTTTTGAGACAAAATATGCATTTGAGGACACTAAATCTATCAAAATATAGCCCTAAATGAGTCCAAATTGCAGACTCATCAACCATTAGTTGAGAGTTTATACTCATTTCAATGTTTCTGACCTCTTTTTCATGTATTTATCCTTGTCTTGTCCTTTAGCTTCATAGTTGTAAAACATTAAAATATCATCATAATAGGACCTAAATAGGTATTGAGAGCACTAATTGTTAAACTAAAAATGACTCAAATTAATGGATATCTACCACTCATCAACACTCCAACTTAAAATTTTTCTTGTACTAAAGTAAATCAAGAATATAATTAGTTCAACGTGTCTACAACAGTTCTTAAATGGGAGATAACATACAAGTGTCCTCACAAAACTACTAACAATCATATGCAATGCTTAATCATGCTTAAAAAGCTTCAAATGATGACTAGTTAGTATCAATCCAAGCTTAAGCTCACTAGTGATCCCTTCTAATGCAAAACATGTTTCAACAAAAGCATTTAAGTCCTCTCACAACAAAAATCATTTCATGCTCTCACAAAGCACATTAATAAAGAAGTTAGGAATTAATACAACTCTCACTCTCCGAAAGAGAAATACATGCAAGCTTTATCCCAACGCTTTGCACATATTTTCCAACCATCATACAACCTAGTTTAAGCAATATCTCAAGGGTATTTTAAGCTTGTAATGGAGCTGAGGGTAAAATTATGGTAAATTTGGCTCAGTGATTTCACCTATTCAATGCAGTGTTGTACTCATCTTCACCTCTTCTCAAGTTCTTTTCATCCTTTTCACTTGGAGACTCAAACCTCAATTTTTCACTCAGTTTATTGGACACCCCTTTCATTTCATCACACTTTCTTTTTCATTTCATTTTCAAACTTTTGATCACTTTTTTTTTACAAGTAGGGATTTCTTTTTCTTTTTGCTACAAACCTCAAGGTTGAGTCTCACTCTTCTTTCTTCTTTATTCACTTGACTTTCTTTTCTTTCATCCCTCCTATCCAAACCCCATACTTAGGCTTTTGGTCTAAGTTGTCTATCAAAGAAAACAATCATTAGAAAATGATTTATGTGTAAGAAGTTAGGGACATATTTGGCTCAAGAGGTTTCAACAAGGTTGACAACAAATGATTTAGGCTCAAATGGTGCCAATATGGTTGCATACCCTCACAAGGTAGTCACTAAAGGTATGAACATTTGTGTTCCCTCTCATAATTCATTCCCAAGTTCATTTCTTGCATTCACCAAGGATAGACAATTAGACTAACAAGGCAATAACTAGGAATCACCAAGCATGCTTTCAAGAAGAACCTCACCATACATGTAACTTCAAACACAATCATCTAGAACAACTCTACAAAATCAAAGAGCTTGCATGCGATGTTCATTGTAAGGTTCACATCAATACGTAACTAGTCAACACAAGAATAAAAAAGATCATTCAAAAGTAAAGCCATACTGATTTCTTCTTGCAGCATCTACACAAAACACATTTCTCATCATGAGTACTATCAAAGACATCGATATTGGACTCAATCGATCGTCGATCATCAACAATGAAAACACAAACAGTGTCAATCATTTCACATCTCCAAAATCATGGGGCAAAGGATAGACGGACAAAATGAAATAAAAACCACCAAATATTAAAAAATAAACCAAATATCATAGAGAAAATCAAATACTACAATATCTAAAATAAAACTGAAATAACAAAATACAATCCAAAAAGGGGATTATTGGCACAAATGCCCTCACCTCATAAAAAATAACTAGCAATGTCCTCAATGCAATCAAAATAAGTATGTGAGGAGAATGAGTGAAAGTTCCCCTGACAGGCTATACTTGTGAAGAACTTATTCCTATGGCTTTCAAGGGATGTCATCATCTCGGGCATCAGTACATGGTACAACTAGAGTGGGAGGTAGCACAGTAGCATCAACTGATGCATCAGTTCCAAGCAAATCAGTGGTAGGAATAGTAGAGCATGAAAGACAGACCCAATAGTACAAACCGTGGAAGTCTCCAGACGAGATCTCTCCGTAGTCGTGTGCACTATTGTTTCCTCTATAACCTACACCTTTGTTAGGGTCTTCACAATCCTTTGCTCATCCTCACACTGGAAAGCATCCTCCTCAGTCTTCTCAGTAGCATCATAATCATCCTCATCATCAATATTTGGCGGCTACTCAACCACAATAGTAGGTACATCTGCTCTCATCTCTGTAGGAGGCATAAACTTAAGCAAAGGAACCTCACTCCATAGCATAGAAATATCGAGGGACCTCAGCTGGTCCACATAAGCACTAAGCGTCACGACCCAGGGGTACCCCCTAGATGCAACAAGGCGTATAAGACCCTGAGAGGCCTCGTACAAGCCACTTAGCATATCATAACATAAAGTAATAGATAATGGTGCAGAAATTTAAAACATTTCAATACAATGAAAGTCCTTTATCAAATGAGCGGAAGTCTAACATCATTGCCTCAAACCATAAAAAATAATATGAATAAAATCTTGAGACGCAACCCATACAAAATTACAAGACATAAAAGAAAAGACATAAGAGAAAAAGGGTGATCACATCCTCGAACACAATGAGGACTCACCAAATCTTCACTTCCTTGATCAACAAGAGAGCTAGCCATGAGTGTGAGAATCTATGTCGCCGGACCCTACATTTGATAAGAATGTAGGCAAGAGTATGCGTTAGTACAATTAAGTACTAAATATGATAGCTAGCATAAATAACATAAACATCATGGTTAGTCAATATAAACCATAAGAATAATCATGCACATTCATCAATATCATAATAAGAAAGGAATACTTCTCAAGCAACCTTACTCATCCTTAGTCAAGACTTGGGTCATCACCTCTTAGTCAACTTACCTCATGGATGGTACCTCAAGCAACAATCCAAGCTATTCATTCTTCATAAGATAATTCACATAGTTAATACTTACTTTTAAAGACATGGGGATTCACCTCATTGCCTAACTTTCAAAGGCTAATGGGTATTCAATTTTTGCCTTACTTACTTTTAGATTGCGGGTACTCGCCTCCACAACCTCATCATATGACACATGTACTCTACTCCACATTATTTCATAAGGAGCATGGGTACTCGCCTCCATGTCCATTCAATCATAATAGGAACATAGGATTCACCTCTTGTTTAATTCTAAGGAGTATTGGAAATCACCTTATAGCCTTTACATAAGGAGGTTAAGGGTAGTCGCCTCTAGCTTTATCATTTACATAGTCTTTTAGTCTAGATTCATTTTAGGTGAGCAATCCTTTCAACCTAGAATCACTAACGTGAGAAAGCCTTTCACATTCATACATTCATAATTAGGAAATCATGTGGGAAGTATCCCTTCCTCAACAATAATATCAATTACCAACAATTCACATCATTAATCTTAAAGCCCTAGATCTCATGATCATCATCTAAGCTTCATTCTAAAGAAATTCTACTCATAATTCATCAATCCTATAAGGACAAGCCTATACCCACAAAGTTTCCCTTCATGGCATCAAACCAATTATATCAATTCTAGGCCATAATCATGGTATAGGCATGGATACATGTAATTCAGCTCTAATAACATGTAATTACACTAATTCAATCATAAACAATCATAATCCACTCAATTGGATCTATAATCAACATAACCCACAACTGGAAGAAATCCTAGCTAGACTTGGGGGAATTCTTCATCAAATTGGGGAATTCTAGGGGACTCCATGGAAGGAAGGATCCCATGGATGAAAAGACCCAAGGCTAGCCCCTAGACGCGACACGACGTACTTGACCCCGAAGGGGTCTCATACAAGCCTTTAGCATCATCATTTACATAAGATATAGAAATAATGCGAAAAAATTCAAAACTTTACAATCGAAGTTCAACTTCACTTTTCATAAAAGAAAATCATAGAACGTCTAGACTTTGTCACATGAACCATCTAAACATATGAATACAAGTTTTGGGACCTAGCCCTTTACATGAATAAAAGTCTCAATATACGAGATACAAAATGGACTAAGAAATAGGAAATCCCGTCCTCAAACTTGAGGACTCACCACAACTTGGAGATAAGCAATCCAAGTCTTCTTCAAAGGAGAGTAAAAGTCACCTAGCGGGAACCTACACTCATTAAGATGTAGAAGGGAAAAAGGTATTAGCACATAATATGTACTAAGTATGGAAATATGCACAAAAACCTTGAAATATGCTTAAAAGGATATTTATGTGAAATATATGCATTTATGAGGTTTTGGAAACCAACTTGCAGCATCAACATTAAATACAAGCCAAAGTCACAATTATACTCATAACATAGTAAATTCATCACCTTAGCAACCCCTAAGCTGTACTTTTGCAATGTATGGTTGGCATCCCATAATACCAACCCTACTAAGCACCCCTTTGGAGATACCGTGGTCAAACATATTACCTTTAGACCTCATCATATTCAATAGTCATACATAAAGAATTAGCCATGTATATCATTTGAATATAAGGAAATTCATTCATAGTAACTATCCATTCAATACACATGCATACATTTATGTCTCAACATAATATAAAAGAACCATCCCATAACCTCCTACCAAGTCTACTTGTGCAATGTAAAAGTGAAGTCTCATACCCCCACTCCTACAAAGTAAACTTACCAAGAAGTCATAGTATAGTTCATGTCTCATTCATTATCTCATTACATAGGGAAGAATAACCATAACCGACATAGACCATATGAGCTACATGGAATTCGGTGTCGTATAACCCCACACCGAAAGAAGGTGTTCTACTTACCTAAGGTAGAACTAAATATATATAGCTATAAGGTGGATCCACTAGCTAAGTCCTATGTTGACACATAGTTATGGGATAGGGAGATTGCTTCTAGAAACTCTACCTCTTGCATTACCGGAGGAGTTTCCATCTCATGAGTTCACTAAGATGACCCAACCTCTTGCATTAACGGAAGGGTCTTTACCTCATTGTCCATATCCACTCGGTGCTAAGTATTATTTCCCAAATTATACATTGATAGTGTTTAAATTGTATCTACATGTGTGAAGGAGATACTTTATCCTTTGTTCAAAACAATTCATCAAAATAGCTCATAGATTCATTAAAGCGAGAATGTACTTTCAACTTTAGAATCAACATTAGTATGTGAGTAGAACTTTCACATTATCATTCATAGTGTTTTCATGAGAATAGACTTTCAATCAACACCATACATTAATATAATTCTTTACAATGCATACATCATTATGTGTAAGGGGCAAGGGAAGAAAGACCATTCAACAATACCTCACTTGCACCATTGTCATAAAACCTTTACCTTTCAAGTAAATTCCAAGTTCCACTACTACAAAAGGGTCCTTTAGCGGCAATAAAATATGGCTTTTGCGGCAATAACATTTGTCGCGATACTCTATACCGGCCAATGAATTTTAGCCGGCAATGTTGGGGTCGACAAAGGCTTTTGCGACCATTGTGGGAAATGCTGGTAAAGGGTAGCATAAATTGCCGCTACAAACCATTAACATTTACGACAATTGATTGTGATAATTGTGTTGGCTACTAAAGGTAATTCATACTGTCTAACTATTGTCTTTTAGCATCCATTGATTTAGCCGATAAATCTAAATAAATAGCTTCTATAAGGTAGTACTTTTAATGTCAATTGTTTGCGACAATTGTCTTGGCTGCTAAAGGTAATTCATTCGACTAACTATGGTCTATTAGCGTACAGTTATTTAGTTGATAAATGTAAATAAATAGCCACTAAAATATAGTAGTTTAAATAGCGATTGTTTGCGGCAATTATGTAGGCTACTAAAGGTAATTCATATCGGCTATTCGTGGTCCTTTAGCGTTCATTGTTTTAGTTGATAAATCAAAATAAATAGTTGCTAAAAGGTAGTAGTTTTAACGACAATTTTACAATGGTGAGTAATGGCTACAATATCTCTTCTAAAAATATCTTTGTTTTCCCCTTTAACGTCCATTTTATGGCTAATAATTTCCACTGAATTGCCGCTAAATATTAATGTTTAACGACAATTGTTTAGCCGCCATTAATAATATCTACTACATTATAGATAAAATGTATATATAAAAATCCAACAAACATGTTCGCAAATGAGAGCCTCATAGTAACAACAATTTTCGCTAATGGTGAAAACATATATATTACTATTGATCCATATAATATAATATATCTCTTTAAATCTAGACAAACAAAAAGAAGTACTAATCCAAAATACGACAATAACAACTTTCAAAAATAAACGTCTATTGTTCAAACTATTGATTAATGTCTTCAAATAAGTTTTGTTACTCTTCTTCGAATAATGTCTTTGAAATCACCAATATATAAAATTTGAGAACTTCAGATTGTATAACCTGAAATAAAAATGAAATGTGTCAATAGATGAAATCCAAAGTATAAAAATATTGCAAGTAGTGTGACTAATCTGAAAAATTACAAGTAAGAAGCATCCATTTTCATTTTGTGCCATCAAATCAAAGAGACAACAAAATTGAAAAAGTGAATTACTTTTTAGAGGATAAAACACCTATAAATTTGGCTACCCTAAAATCACTACTAAGAAATGTCTACCTCACTTGCCACATATAAATTTGGTTAAAAGCATAGTACAATCTCTGTGAACTTGCTCGACACATTTTCACTTGATAGTTAGAAGTTTGAAGTTAAGATCAGATTTTTCATGAAGAAACGAAAAAAAAGTTGGACATAGAGGATGTCACATCAATGGCAAGATAACAAACCAACAGAACAATTATTGTCATCTTGATTATTGAAGAGAAACTAACTAGAGCAGTAATGGAGAACATGATAACAATTGGATTTCTTTAGTTAAAAGATAAAACAATATTTTCAAACTGAAAAAAACAGTATACAACATGTCAACATGCTTTGAAAACTTTTCATTAGGAGTGATATTCAGATTGTACAAATAAAGATTGTTTTCACTTAAAGCATGCAAATAATTTCTTTTAATAAATTTTCTCGCGAAATACACATACTTAATAAAAAAAAACTTCCCCTGTCTTTGAAAAGAATATTCCAATATGAGATAAAGCAGCATATTTATTTATCAATTTTGTCACCTGACACATGCTAGAGAGATTTCAGTAAAGTACTGCACAGAAGGACCACCATTTGCAATTTTTAGGTAAAGTGAGTATAATGCCATATAAATAATGTGGAGTTGTCGCAACCGAATTCTGTGATATTCAAAAGAGAGGATTTTATGGTCAAGTTAGCAACTAGATGTAAGTATACTTTCGTGGGAAAATTCAGCAATACTATGCCTAAGGTGGAGATGATCATGAGTAAAAACAAAAATGCTCAGGAGAAAAAAGAGCAGACTGGAACTCAAGGGACAGGAAAACAAAAGAGTACTGAAGCTCTGCCTCACATACAAGAGGCAGAAAACACACAACATGAAGAATAATGGCAAGTACCAAAAACAAAGCAAGTCAAAAATCAAGTAGCGGCAGATCAGAGTATTGATGGAGGAAAGATTGCAACTTCATGTCAACACAACAAAGGACTTCACAAAGAAACTCAAGTCTAGACAGATATGAATAAGAACCCTTCCCATAACAATTTTATTGATCTAATGTCACATGATCAGCCCATTGAACAACCAAAAGAGGATGAGCAGGACAAAGAAAAAACTCAGGCTGAGGATAGGCAACAATACAAGAGACTGGTACTTAACCATATCTTAAAAAATAGGATATTATATTAAAAAGCTCAGGTATAAATACTAAGACTCAGACTGAAAAAAAAACAAAGGAAAGAAGACCACATATTTTTTAGAGAATGAAGAAGTTTCCAGATTTTGATTAATGGAAAACACCAAAATAAATAAAGCAACACTTAGAAAGAAAAGAAGACAATCAGATTCCCAGTCACATTTTGAAGAAAAAATAGTTCTACCATGTAAAGGACTATACATGTATTTACAGATAAGCTAACAATAAATAGAGCCAAGTTAAAACAAGATTATGACGAATTACAAACGTAACATCACCCGTTGAAATACAAAAGATATGGACAACACTAAAGTTATGCTAGAACAGAGAGGAATTCTATGAGATTAAACTAAGACAAGTAAAGTCTATATAATAATGAATCAAGAGCGAAAGAGAAGATAGCCAAGACTACGAGTGAACAATGAAGAAACATATTTGTACATCTAGTGCATTCAAAATCTAAACCAAACGAACAACAAATAAACTCGAGCAAAACAAAACAGAGATTGAACTAGCTTTTAGAACAAGATTAGGTCACATCGAAGCCAAGAAACTGATTTAGAATAGCATTTCACCATTTCACATACAAACAACTCATATCATTCTTTGTTCCAAGACAAACAGAGAAAAGTTGCCTCAAAAGTTGGATAAATGAGATCTCTAACACTTGACCACTCATCATACAAAAGTTGGAAATATACAAACCTAGCTATTGTGTCCAAGTGTCACATGTTCTAAGAGAAGGGAACTTTAACTAACAGAGGTTTTGATTGTGCAGGTACTATTCAATACAATAACTCTCCGAAACTCCCATCTAACGCTAAAACGATCCTGACCACTGATAAATAACAAATTCCAAGCATTCGATTTTAGACGATAAGACAAATGGAACCAGAAAGATAGTCTATACTTGTAGAAGAACTACTACTACTACTACAAAAAATTGCGAGTTCTATTGGCGGACATATCTATTAAAAACAAAGACAAGAAAGACTAGTAATGAAAACTTAAAGAATAACGTTAAATGATAAAGATGAGTAGTACCATGAGGTAGAGTAATTTCAGCATTACTAGATATCCTTGATGATTGTGGTACTCCTTCTTGCTGCTATTATTATCAGGAACTGTAAGTATTAAGACATTAGTTAACAATCCTTTTATAGGATAAAAAATTTTCATTAAAAATTCCTAAGACATGTAAAATTTAGTTACCTGTTCATTTGAAGTGCTATTGATATCTTGAGGAAGGGTTCATTAGGAGCATACTTTTGCATGAATTGTCTCATTTGGAGTAATTCTGATTGCAGCTTCTTGTGATTTTGTTTCATCAGATCCATTTCTTCATTTTTTTTCCTTTAACTCAGTTATTTCTTGTTCTAACCTTTGTACAATCTCATTAGATGAATATTCTACAACAATATTTCTACGAAAGATTTACTACTCCATAGAATTGAAGGAGTTGTACCAAGTCCTAAACCACGAACATACCCACCCTTCTCATTTCCCAACACTTGAGAATACACATCACCTTCCCAAGCAATATTGTGAGGAGGTTGGTCGATAGATCTTTCATTATTGCTCATCCTTTCATTTATCATGTCCTAATCATAGAATACACAATAAATCCATTTTGAAATTGGCTTATTCACTTGTAATATTTATTTTTTAATTGTTTCATGATTTAAAAATAACATTAAGAAGAAATCTTACGATTGCCTTGGCAAAATCATCATTTAGTGGTCTACCATTTTTTATCAGTTTATAAGAAAATTTCTGCTCGTGTAGGCTCTATTCCATTTTCATCCTAAGCAATAGAATTGATATCAGATATGCGTGACAAAAAATCTTTAAAAATATGTTTCACAGATTTACTTGCTCATGCATCAATGTTGTTATACTTTTGGATCCTCCTGTGTGAGGTATCTTTTGATTGACCCTATTGTTTCTATTTGCTTGGGTACGCTTCTGTTGTTGAAATATTTAAATAATATCTTACAAATTATAAAAAAAATGTAGCATAACTAAAATCACCACATAGTTAAAATAAGAAAGTAGATGTGTTTTCAAAATTTGTTTATACCTTTGCTTTATCAGAAAGACAATAAGAGACTAGACCACTCCATTGATCTCTCAGTATGCGATTTGATCTATTTTTCTGCAAAGAGTCTTTAGTCTTATATTTTACATATACTCACCTTTAATTTCACACTTGTAGTCTTTCCATTTCTTTCCTAGTGACTTTAAGACAAACGCTTCTCCACGTTTTGGAAAAGAAAACTTCTTCTGTAAAATAAAAGTCAATATATAGTTTCACATCCATATTTTATTTCTATAATTGTTCATGGCGTTCAAGATATGATTTTATTTTCTGCAATTATTGTAGGAGCTGAAAATACGTTAGTAAAAAAAAGAGAAAATTAATCAAAAATGTATTTCAGATAAAATATCCATCCTATTAGTACATAGGGTGCAATACATGAGATGACCGTCAACATGTTTGGTATCTTCCAATGAAGTCCAAAGATAATCAATACCTTCATTTGCTAATGAATAAGCAAGATCTTTAGGCACCCTGTTTCTAGCAGATAATGTTTCTTGAAGCATGTTACCAAATTTCATGTATTTGTGAATTTGTGTGTATTAAGTTTCCACGGTGTTGACAATATTGAGGTACCCTCATAAAAATAAATCTAATACATTTAAGATTACTTGACCTATTGGCATTACAAAATTTAACACAGAAAGAAGAAAGGATCATCATCGAACAAAGCTAGCTAGATATAAATATCGGGACTTCTAGACATCATGGGTGATGCAAAAACCGAGTTTCTGATGTACTATTTATGTATGGAATGTTTGAAATTTTTAACCTTTGCCTTTGCATTTTCCTTTCTGATGCACTATTTATTGAGTTCTTACATTTGTTTCATGTTCAACTTGGTGATGTATTTCTGAAATTGTGTCCAGAGATGTTTTTTGTTCTTTGACTTTAATTAAAAATCACATGATGAGTTACTCGGATTTTCCTTCAAGACATAATGGGTGATGCAAAAATTGAGTTTTTGATGCACTATTTATTTATGGGACGTTTGGAATTTTTATCTTTGCCTTTACATCATTTGCTATTTGTTTCTGCTTCAAGAGGATGGAGTCTAATTCTTTCCAGCTTTATAGTAATAATAACTATTGGGACGAGGATTTTTATGGCTATGTTAATATGTTTCGTTTCAATATTCCGTTGAATCACAAATAGATTGTTACTTAGATTGGTGTTACATTTTCGATATTAACTTTTATTAGTTGCATTTACCTGCTATGTTTGTAAGTGATTGTCTATCTGTTTGTCTGCTAGAGCTGAAACTTTTGCAATGCTTTTAAGCACAAGAGAAATTTATTTTTGCTTCTTTTTGGGATCTTTCCAATGGATACATGAAATGTATTTTGGTTAATTTCCAGTGGATCCATGAAATTAAGAAATGTTATCTCTTAATTCCTAACTAGTTGCTGCTTAGAACTTTATATAATTTAATTTTTCCATTTGGAAACAGAGAAACAAGTTTATGACATTTTTTGCTCAATGCTCATAGAGTACAAAGGTATAAAGGTGAAGCACTGATTAGAGAGGTATGGAGGTTCAGAAGATCAAAGAGTGGAAGAAGGTGATTGATGAAGAGTGAAAGAAATGTGCTAATTTCCACTTCCCTATTTTTATGCAAAAGTTGAACTCTCTTGCATGAAATATCATAGAGAAACAATGTGTCCAGCTCTATTATCATGGTACTATTGAAAAATATACTAGAAACTCATAGGCTTTAATGATCAAACTCTCTAGGAAATACTGCCATAAAGATAAATAGAACAGAGAATGCTACAATAGAAAAAAGTCAAGTCCTTAATTCCCTGGAAACAAGCTTGGGATTTAACTATGAGAGTATCAGACGATCAATTTGAGTTATAAGTGAAATTCCTACCATTAAAAACATAAAGCATCAGCTTCTGCAAAAAAAAAAAGATTTGGCATCTACTCAACTACAACCGTAATTGGGGACTACATACATGATCAATAGTTCATTACACTCATCTAACACGTATCATGTAATCTTATCAATCACCCTCTATTGTTAGCTAAGATAATTCTCTTTAAGGGAGCAAATTTGTACTGAACAATCTTTACGCTGGTTCTCTGTAAAATTTGTGCAACTATAACTCTGTTATGGAGATTTTCTCTTTGTTCAGTAAGGTCGAAACTTCATCAATGAGATTTTGTTATGGAGAAGTATGGAGGTTCAGAAGATCAAAGACTAGAAGACAAAGGGTGATTTTCAAGTATCACATGTTCTAAGAGAAAGGAACCACCTTGCCAATTTTTTAACTAATAGAGTTTTTGTTTGTGCAGGTACTATTCAATACATTAACTTTGAGGAACTCCCATCAGAAACTAAAAAAATTATGAAACCACAAATTCCAATAATTTGATTTCAGACAATAAGAGAAAGGGAAGCAGATTAAATGGGTATTTCTAATACTGGGTTTGGGGCTGATCAACAATAACTCAATAAGCTACAGGTCCAAACACTAAAGGCATACTGAAAAACGCATAATGAAGTACTTATATAGGTTTTTACCATAATTCCATTTTGACAGCTTGTTTGTGGATTCTATTGTGATTGTTTTAATGTGTGGTATCAGTCTCCTCAGAGGTTCAATCTACTATAATCAAAACAATGAAAGTCACAAAAGAGACACTTTGAATATATCTTATGTCAACAATTAAGGATTATCGACCAACTTAATCATCAGCTTCATCTGGATTCAGTTCTCCTCAAGTTTGAAAGAGAATTATTTTGGGTAAGATGTCACAACACCTGGTGGGGGATAGTCAATGTTTAGTCAAACAATGGAATGAATGAAAGACAAGGCCCAAGAAAAAATAAATATGGCATTCGTGATGGTTCATTTAGCTAAAAAATAGCGCACAATAAGATAAGTGAAGCAGCCCAGACAACCAAGGATAATATGAGTAGAGAAGGTCAAGCTACGAAGGATAAGGCAGCTTGAGCAGCTTAGACAACTCAATGAAGACAACTAGAGCCAATCAGGTTACTAAGGCGAAGGCCAATGGAGCAGATTAGGCTACTAAAAAGAAGGATTTAGAAATAATGGAGTAGACATAAGAAACGACTCAAACTGGTGAAAACAAAGCTAAACGAATCTTGTAGCAACCATGAACTATGGTGTTTCTGATGTTGTGTAGCACATTTTTAGCCTGGCTAACAGTTATGAAGATCCTAATGTCCCAAAATACAAACATTATATCAATAGGTGCCCTAGTCGAGTTTTTTTACTTCGATAGCTTTTTAATTTGTTTCGTGATGTATTGAGATTCAGATACTTGTGTATCTTGTGTTACGAAACTACATGTTTGTTCATTTAAAGATCCCCCCTTCCTTCGAGGGGATACAATCTATAAATAGATGATGCTGGAGGTCTACTAACTTTGTGCTTGTTAATCATAACCAGATCATAGATGCCTCAAGTGTACTATTTTATTCATTGTATGGTAATGTTTCATATTTTATGGCCAAAAAATAGATAGTCTAATAAACGTCTAAAACAGAAAATTAAATGAATAACAAGAGTATTAAATAAAAGATTCAAGGACAAATGCTAAACCTACCACAAATTAGACCAAAAGGTTTAAAAAATGCTTCTAGTTACGGATAATCTCAATAACAGAGAGCTCATATAGTCAAAACAAAATTTTTTGTACAAACATGAATCTAAACAATAGTGAATCTATGTAATTGCTAAGCTTGAAATTTTCAAAAAAGAGATCTTAAGTCGAGTCAAAACAAAACAATTATTTCTTTGTACTATTTCTTGTATTCACAATAGAACTTTCGAATGATTATAAGTTACAGATGAACTAAAAGCCACCCGCCTTAATATATTAACAACCACACACCTTAATATAATAGCCACACACCTTAAAGTATATTATCAGATGAATTGATTTAATCAATTGCAATCAAAATAGTAGCAGCCAGAGGTCACAAACGCAAAAACATTACTTTTACGAATTTCAAATCACTTAGAAATCACAGCTAATACCTAAATATTGATTAGCTCGTCAAGTATATTTTCTGTTTTCTTCTTAGTTAATGTGTGAATACTCATTAATGAACATAATAGAAAATAAATAATGGGGATAAATTCATAACGAAGATGTACAGAGCAACAAGGGTAATAGAATACGATAAAAAAAGAGGAGTGGAGATGAGTGACCTACAAATCTGAAAACTTTGTTTTTCCTAGACGTATTTCCTGCGAGTAATCTATAACTGCTGGACGTCGCTGCTGTAAGTTGATATATGCTGCCGGAAGGTTGCTGCTATGAATGAATATATGGTGTTGCACGTCACAACTCTAAGAGATTTAGGATACATAATTCTTATGTGTGTGGGAGATCGTTTTAGGAAATTTTTCCTTATTTGAAGCGTACATAGGGTTTTTTTCTTAGTAATGTTTTCCTTATTGCCTAGGAGTTCTTTTTTTTTTCCAGATTTTGGAGAATGGTGGGAAAATAAATAATTTAGAGAAAGTAGGAGTTTTTAATTTTAGAAAAAAAAGGCTTTTTGGCAGCTATTGTTTGGAATTTTTACTAAAAGTGTACTTTTTCCCGGCCATTATACATTAGCCGCTAATAGATAGCCTTTCATGTAAGAGTTTTGAATTTTAGAAAAAAGGCCTTTTTGGCGGCTATTGTTTGGAATTTCTACTAAAAGTGTACTTTTTCCTGGCCATTATACATTAGCCGCTAATATATTGCCTCTCATGAATACATTACCGGCCATTTGCTTATTGCCGCAAAATAATTGTTGCTAAAGTTCATATTTGTAGTAGTGTTCATATATGATGAGTCCACAAGTTGGACTCATTTAGGGCTATACATTGATAAATTTAGTTTCCTCAAATGCATATTTTTTCTCAATAATTGATGAAAAACCTTGA
This sequence comes from Solanum gandarillasii, assembly GCA_029582405.1. Taxonomy (NCBI): domain Eukaryota; kingdom Viridiplantae; phylum Streptophyta; class Magnoliopsida; order Solanales; family Solanaceae; genus Solanum; species Solanum gandarillasii. Next base: position 249 of record JAJONY010044378.1, on the reverse strand, counting down.
GTTTCAGGTATTTGGAGTTTGAGACAAAACATGAACACTATTGGGCAAAAAGGAACTAAGCAGCTGGAAGAATGAAGAAAAGACAACCTGATGATCGCTGATACGCTCAAATTACACCTCCTTTCAGAAGCATAAGCGATCGTTATCAAGCAAAGAACCCAACTTGTAGGTTGGGATCGATCCCACGAGGAAAATGGTTTAGACTTTACTTTTAACCAACAATTATATTCAATTAGTCAAATTATTTCC
>JAJONY010044377.1:0-25298 GCA_029582405.1 Solanum gandarillasii | reverse complement strand
TATATAAGTTTATGAAGTTAATGTAATGGGTACACGCGTATCCACTGTGGGTCGCCTCTGGGTAACATGTTTTGCTATATTCTAAGAGCGTCTTTTTTTGTCCAAATGTTAATCAGAATTTAATTTAATATATAATTAAAATGCGTGAAAGCTAGCTAATTCCTTCTAACAGTTGTTATGCATATAAGTCTTTTTAATTAGGAGTCTAATTTTCTTATAATTACTATATCAATGGAGAATGTAAAGACAGTCATAAACCAAAAAAATAATTAAAAATACTAATGTAAATTCTACTATTTAATTATGATAAGGAAAAAATATCTCCATCACTAGAGTAACCTATATTTAATTCTGTGAAGGCAACAAATTTTCTTTTTCATATTAAAATATCAAATAATTATGCCTTGTTCTACATGAACTTTGTTCCACAAAAGATAAAAAAAGAGTTTATTTGTGACTTTGTTAATTGTCCCACCTTTGATATGGACATATGATGATTGTGATATTGGAAACTAGTATCAAGAAGTATGGTGAAATGAATTTGATTTTTTAATCAGTCAATATAATTTTTCATATATATACATAATATAAATTTTCAATAAAGATATTCTATTGACCCCATTTTAGTCCACATGACTCCCCACCAACTTTAACCTTGATCTTGTATTCGAGCTTTAGGAATAGAAAAACTCCGGGCAGCGATAATTCCTTTTAAAAGGACGCTATGTAGCATGAATTTGAATTAATCAAATCAGTATATTTTGAATATCGAATAAATAGAGGGAAGATAAAGAAATTGGAAACACCATAGATCCTACTAGGAAGGTGGTGAGGAAACTCTCTCTCTCTCAAAACAATGCTATATAGAAGCACACCTTCCATTCTATAAAAGTCATCCCTCTCTTACAAAGTCTTTCTTAGGTCTTAATGGCTAGTTATTTTTCTCCAAACACAATGAACTCCACCTTCCTAGAAACAAACATTCCTCATATAGAAAACCATAATTTCACCTTTCCCTTTCTTTACTCACACATGACTAATCAAGATTGTACTTACAATTTTCAAGATAATTTTCTTGATCAAGATTTTGAATTTTCTTCATTTCTTGATCATCTTCTTGTTGATTATGTTCCTACCTATAACAACTCCAATAATACTCCTCTTTTAGAAATTAATCCCTCCATGCATGAAATAAGTAGTAGTAGTAGTGCCAATAGTGCAAGTTCTACCACTTCCTTTTATGCACCACCACCAAATATTAATCACTTGAAAGAGTAAGTCATCAAAGCTAAGAAGATTAGCTAATATCATGGTTGGTCATAATTCAGTAAAGATTTTAAGTGGATTCGTTTGGACTATGTTATGAATTAACAATTTTTTTTATATATTTCATACGAAATCTTGGTTCTTTTATATATAGTTCTTGCATTAACTACTCTGGAATTAAGTTTAGCTATATCACAAGTTTAAGTGTACGACCTTAATCTATTTTAAATATTTCTTTATATTGGTGTGTATATATATTTCTTTATGTAGTTTTTGATGTTTGTTTACAGAAAATCCAAAGTGGGGATTATAAAGAAAGAGATGATAAAAAAGAATGAAAGACATGTTATTGCTTTTAGCACAAAGACTCAACTTGAGATTTTGGATGATGGATATAAATGGAGAAAGTATGGCAAGAAGAAGGTGAAAAGTAACACAAATTATTTGAGGTAAAATACATATATTATGAGCTCATGCATTCCCATCTCACCAATATATATATAATATATGATGATCAATTAATATTCATGCAGATCTTTTGGAATGTAATTCTATATAATTATTCTCCTTAAAATTGCTTCTTTTATTTTTAATAAAATTATATGACTTATCACATAAATATGTTGTATGTATTTCATCAGAAAGGTGGAACACGAGGGAGATCGAACTTACCTCTAAAATACATCACAAAATTAAGCAGTAATTATATTATGTATTATATATTACTCCCTCCGTTTTAATTTGTTTGTCAGGTTTTGACTTGACACAGAGTTTAACAAAGTAAAGAAACACTTTTGAATCTTATGGTTTTAAATTAAAAATACATGTACCAAAATGTTCTTTAACCTTGTAGTTTTAAACATGTCATGTAAAAAATTTGAATTATAGAGTTGCCAGATAAGTAAAGAGACGATATTTTTAAAATAAACTAAAAGATAATAAGACAAACAAACTGAAACGAAAATAGTTTTTTGTTTTTGTGATCCTGAATATGAACCTGTTCTGGATTTGACAGCCCTTGAGTTCCTTAATTACCTTTTGGAAATTCTTTTATTTTTCTTCTAAATTGATGAGAGGATATTGAGTCATAAATAGATTTATGAGATGGACATTCTCAATGACCAAGTTGTTTGTTTACTGTGAATATTAAATTGAAGATTAGGACCACTCCTAGCATTTTGCTGCACCCAATCTTGTGGGTACCCCACAATATATTTCACAATCATAATTCTTGCTTTATAATCGTTCGTTTCAATTCACGTGACATAGTTTAATTTGATATGAAAATTAAAAATTAGAATAGAAGGTTGATAATGTGGATTAGCTGCCACGTTATCTTCTTTAAAGAATCAAATTAAAACTTGTATGATTAAAATCTTTTATTTTATTTTTCGATTCATTATAATACCATAATTCTTAATCATGTGTCCCTATGAATATTTTTTCCTTTTGCTACACCAAATAAAAATTGTCTTAACTCAATGCATATATAGAAAGTTTATTACTATTTGTATCTAGTTGTCGTTACTGTAGTGGATAATTATATTTCTCTCCAAGTGGAGTACATCAGCTTGACATAGTGACATATCATCATGACCATTTAAACAAGTTGAAATGAGTCTGAATGAAAGTCAAAATGCATACTCCTCTGTCCATGTTACACTTTTTGTTTTTTGAGAGAAAACAAAAAGTCTATCACGACATTGCATCCGATGCAATTAACTAATGCCAATAAAGACTTTAGAGCTTTTTGTTAATGTGCATATATTTATCATCGCAAAAAGTTATTTTTGTTATAGTGAGAAGTGTAAAATTTAATTTTCTATAAGCTTTATCATATTCTGATCATTCTTCCTTGTGCAAAATTAAATAGGAATTACTACAAGTGTTCAATTCGAGGATGCGAGGTTAAGAAGAGAGTAGAAAGAGATGGACATGATTCAAGCTATTTGATTACAACATATGAAGGTAAACACAATCATGAAATCAACTCCTCTATCATTTACAATCATGTAGAGGCGGATTCAGAATTTGAATTGAATTTTCATCGTCGAGGAGGGAAGAGAGTAGAAAGAGATCATGGACATGATTCAACCTGTATGATTACTACATATGAAGGCAAACACAACCATGAAAGTTGTTCCTCTATCATATGCAGCCATGAAATGCCACTGAATTTCCTCAATGAATGGACTTTGAAAACAACTTCATAATTTCCATAAAAAGCAATCGGGATCCCTTTGTAATTTTCTTGTACAAATATAACATAGGACATTATATTATATACATACGTTTAATTATTTCATCAATTATATCGTGTGACATGTATATCTTCTTGCAGTTTATAGGTATATATCTCTGCTTTCCCTAGTTTTACTTCCATAGAATTGTCAAGTTAAATGACACGTTTATATATTATGTCTAAAAAATATGCTAGACAACTTAATGTAAGACACGGTGATCGTACTTGTGAAACCACATTCAGTGTGCTATATCCAACGTCTTAATTAGCATACACAACCATTTCTCTTATAGGCATTCTTGGGCTATGTTGCTCGGACTTTCCTAAAATGTGTTGCACCTATGTTGGATCCTTGAAAAATGTACTACGTTTATCCCGAGACAGATTTAGTACTCGCAATGGCATGTTGTTCAGATAAAGATTGTTATATGAGTTGGAATTCTAACTGCCATTGTTCTTCATTGCTGGTTTAAGGACACCTCATCAGTAGCAAGGTTTTTAGCTGTATTTGTTGTTTGTGCTTTTTGGTTATGGTAATATTCACATTAGTTATCAAACAAAAAAAGAGTTGAGAGGCAATAGACATTAATGTGATCATTATTCGAATAAGATCTTGTTAAGAAAGATGAGAATTTGGTTTCCTTATATGAATTTAAACAAACCTTTCTTCATGAGTTAGCTTTGAGGTTGAGTTAAACTCAGGTGCTATATCTCAAATGCTAGTTATGGAAGGACACAAATGAAGTGGAGGAACAAAATGGAGTTAAGCATTGGCAAGAGATTTGGTGTCCACCTTAGACATCCCAACAAAGACGGATCGAGCATTTGAAAGTTTCGAATGTCAAACTTCTGAACAGGATCTTGGGTTCAATTGAAAGTTTCGAATGTCAAACCTTTGAATAAGATTTCGATTCAATTGAAAGTTCTGAATGTCAAATCTGTGAACAAAATCTTGGATTCAATTCTACACGACACCTCAAAACTATACATAATATGTTTGAACCATTTAGGAAATGCAATGACATTGTTATACGAGTAATATAATTTTGGGTAAAATTGATCCTTTTTCTCATAGAAAGGAGGTAAAATAAACCTTTTTCTTTATATAAACTAAATATGTACATTTGTACACATAAAAACCTTATATTATAATTTCATTATTATAAATAAAAAAGATATTTATTGAGTTTCTATTTTCTTTTTTTGGTTGCCATTATCAGAAGTGGAGCTTTAGCCTTTGTAATATACTCCATTAGAGTCATCAACCAAGCTACCAGACAGCACAAATGGGAGTTACAGGACGAGCCCTGCTCAACCTTTCTCTCCTCCCTTTCCGTTTCCCCTTAACCAGAAACCCTCTTCTTCCTCAGCCCCGTAGGGTTTATCTAGGGTTTAGACCCCTTTCTTCTACAACTACTACTGCTCCTCCTTATGCTGCTGCTGCTGCTGAAGAAGAAGATGCACTTCAACCCGTTAAGCATTCGATTCTTTTAGAAAGACTTAGACTTAGACATCTCAAAGAATCCCCAAAACCCAATTCAGAAATCAAGCAATTAGTACGAAAGCAAGCGGAGGTTGATGATGGAGGGGTTAAGAAGAGTAAGAAGAAAGCGGTGGCGTCGAGTTTTGAGGAATTGGGGTTGACGGAAGAGGTTATGGGGGCTTTAGGTGAAATGGGTATTTCGGAACCGACTGAGATTCAGTCGATTGGGATACCTGCTGTGATTGAAGGGAAAAGTGTGGTATTGGGTTCGCATACGGGTTCTGGGAAGACGCTTGCTTATATGTTGCCTATGGTTCAGGTGAAACATTCATTTCTGACTGTTTTGTAGTATTTGCCTTATTCATGTAGTTTCTTGCTTTTGATTCCATCGTGTTATGGTCATTGTGCTGATTTTTTGTTGTTGTTGTTGTTGTTCCTATTATGCATGCTCTGTACTGCTTTCCTTATTAATTGCCATGTTTTCATTATTATCAGTTTTCTATTCATAACTACTTGATTTGCTGCATTTGAGCTGAGGGTCTGTTGAAAACAGCCTCTCTACCTCCACGAGGTAGGGGTAAGGTTTGTGGTCACTCTACCCTTCCAATTGTGCACTTGTAGGATTTCATTGAATATGTTTTTGTTGTTGTACTCACGTTGGTTGTTTGATAATGGATAATGACTTGTATTTGTTGTTAGTTAGTGAGTAATACTAGCTGTAGCTTTTGTCATGTTATGTTTTCCTTTTTAGGTAAGTTTGGAGGAGATGGTTTGGATTAATATTGCTATAACTTAGGAAAGGGATGAACTTCATCCAGGATGATGTACTATGCTGCCTGAAATTCCAACAATTTTAGCGAGTTATATAAATTGATCAACTACCCTTCAATGAAACCAGTTGGGGTAGTCCTGTCTTGATTTACAAATTCAAGCAACTACTTCAGAGATTCTATTCCTGATCCTGAACAGTTGCTTTATTTGTCTTTTGTCAGTATAACGATTATTAAAATAACAAGATTTTTGTTATTTTTTTCAAGAAACTCTGTTCCATTCCATTACTAAATTAATGGCCTTTTACCGAAAATTAGAGGTACTCAACATGAGGTTCTGACAATGTTATACTTATCCTTTACTGATTTGCAAATTGCCAGATTAAAAAGCAAACTCCCTGCAAACACCAGTCCTAGTGCAGTGTTGTAAAAGGCAATCGCCTCATCGCCAATGGCGAGAGGCGAGGCAAGGCGACCCTTCATCGCCTTTTAGCTTTGTGGCGAGGCGATCTCCAGAAGGCGACGTCATGGTGACAAAATGTGAGAGGCGAAAGGCGGGAAAGGCGTCGCCTTTTGTATTATCTTAAAAAAAATGCGACCAATTTAGGGTTTTAAAAGTAAAAAGGTAATTTTAGGGTTTTCGACTAGAAACCTCCGGCGACCAGCCATACTTTTCCGGCTACTCCAAAGTCCAACCAGTACATATTTCTTCTTCAGATTTCTTCTTCCTCAGTTTCTTTTTCCTTCTTCTTCATCAGACTTCATAGTCACTTCTACCTCTGTTTTGACTTTTGTTCTGTTTTTTTCTCATTCAAGTTCTAGACTTTTAGTATGTACTATCTATTTCAATTTTTGAATTGAAATATTTGCTAATATGTTATTGCTATTGAGAATTTGATTATTTACTTATGCAATTAAATATTTTAACTTTTTGGTATTAATTGGTATCGCATTTCAAAAAGGTGAGCGCCTCGCCGCTCGCCTCGCCTTGTGATGGGGCAGACCCTTGTCGCCTTTTATCGCCTTTCGCCGTCCAAAACACTGTCTAGTAAGTATAACAACATCAACTAAGCCTATATGCTGGTATGGGGAAGTAAACAAGACAATCTAAAATTGGATCGGATTGGTTCAACTCCTAATCCAACTTCACTTGGCTTTGCATAAAACTGAAGTATTCTGCCTGACCAGTTTTTTGTAGCTATAAAAAATCATGGCAGTGGAATGTCTTTCATAAATGGAGCTTCCTTGTATTGAAAACTGAATTTGCATTTAGCTTTGTAGGTTTGAAGAATTTAATGGGTTTTAAACTTTAAATAGCACAAACTTCATTGGTTGAGGTACTAGTGAACCATTATATAAAAGCTCATGTCTTTGTGTAACGTCATATTAGAGCTGATTAGTAGGTTAGCTCTTATTCATAGTTTTGCTTTTCGGTTTAGCTTGATTTGACATATGGTGTTTGAATTTCAGTTGTTGAGACGAGATGAGGAATTGGATGGTATGCTCATGAAGCCTAGGCGCCCCCGAGCTGTTGTGTTGTGCCCTACTAGGGAGCTCTGTGAGCAGGTTATTTACCATTAATGAAAGGATTTTCTTAATTAAAAGTGAGAGGACTCTTCTGGCTAACGGAATTCAATCGACATTGCAGGTTTTTCGTGTGGCAAAATCTATCAGTCATCATGCTCGATTCAGATCTACCATGATTAGTGGTGGCAGCCGTCTGAGACCTCAAGAAGATTGTTTGGCAAGCCCAATTGACATGATTGTGGGGACTCCAGGCAGGGTTCTACAACATATTGAAGAGGGAAATATGGTTTATGGTGACATCAGATACTTGGTAATTGTTTTTGTTTCTTCCAGTAGGTACTTTGTTTTCCATGTATCTAACTGTGACAATCTCTGGATAGGTCTTGGATGAGGCTGATACCATGTTTGATCGTGGTTTTGGTCCTGATATACGAAAATTTCTTGCACCATTGAAAAACCGTGCTTCAAAGACTGGTGATGAAGGATTTCAAACTGTTTTGGTGACGGCAACAATGACAAAGGTATTCTAGTGGGTTGTGAAAGACTAAATAAATAATTTATTTAAAACTGATGGTTGCTTTCACCAACATGTCTCTTAAGCTTTTGTCTTTAAAACTGTACTTAAAAAATGTATCTTGATAGTTTAGGTTGAAGTTTAGCTATTGATTGGCTGCAATTAAGCTGACATACATGAAGTTCCTTTTTCTATTCATTGGTTGCAATGAAGTTGATCCTCATAAAATTTCTTAGTCAACGAAGCTGTTGATGTTTAAGTTTCTGATATCAAGAGGTAGAGATTTTCTTTTGATAACCGCGTCTTAGTCATCTTGCGTGCACCTTGACTAATTACATGGAGCACCTGCTATGTCCCACCAGCACATATACTGACTAACTTTGAATAGAGGGAGGAAATCATCTAGTGTTTTTGCCATGGTTGGGACTTGAACTTGAGACCTCATGATTTTCACCTCACTTCATCAACCATTAAGCCATACCCTTGGGTGTGAAGAGGTTGCATTTATTACTCATGATGTAGGTTGAAGTTTAGCTATTGATTGGCTGCAGTTATGGTGACATACATAAAAATCCTTTTTCTATTCAATGGTTGCAATGAAGTTTGATAAACGTGGTGTCGGGGTAAGTTTGCATGGACCTTGACTGATTTCACGGAGCACCTGTTACGTCCCACCAGCACAAATGCTGACTAACTTTGGACAGAGGGAGGAAATAACCCAGTAGTTTTTCCTCGGTTGGGACTTGAGTTTGAGACCTCATGATTGCTCACTTCTTTAACCACTAGGCCATACCCTTGAGTGCGAATAGGTAGTTTTGTTACTCATGAAGTATCAAAGGAAAAAAAGAAAAGGAAAGTATCTAATTTTTTCTTGTTTATAAAAAGAAACTTGTTTTTTAATTATCAATTACTGTAGTATAAGCTCCATGGGGGTTTGGGCTTCCACCTACATGATGCAGCTGTGTGGAAAAGGGTCATCTGGCAACCCCTAAAGAAAAAGAGAAAGAATAGAAGTGTTTGCTACATAAATTATTCTGTAGTGCTCTTTATAGTTGACCTATCTTATCAAAAATAAATTATAGTGGGCCTAGTAATTGCTAATGAGTCTTGTTTTGACAAGAACAATGGTGATATTTGTTTAATCTGTTTGACATAAATGGAACACGATGCCATCTATACACCCTTCTTAGATTTGCCAAAAGATTAGTGTACATGCACCTTCCGAGTGTTTTTACTGAATGCTGTAGAAAATTTTCAAGAAGTTAAAAATCACAAAGGAAAGGGAAGATAGGAAAACAATGAATAGAGCTTTGTCCCATAAGTTTCAACAAAGGATGCAATGCTTAATATTGATATATAATTATCCTTTTATCACTGGATTTGTCTAGGATATTTTTATGCGCTGCAAGAGAAATAAAACTAGCAAGGAAAGTTTTGTTTGGATCATTATTTCATGTGCAAGACGAGGAGAATCTCAGCTCTTACTGCTGAAAGCAGTGCTGTCATTGTATCATATCACTCTTATTGATTAAGATCCTGTATTATCTCCTAAGGCTTCAAGGTAAGTGGCTTGTCATCAAAGCAGTGCTATCATTGTATTATGTCACCCTAAATGCTTAAGATCCTGTGTTAAGATTTCAAGGTGAGCGGCTTGTCGTCAAAGTTATCCTTAACATACTGTAATTCACTGATTAGGCAGTTGTACATGATAGTCTCATTGTAGAATGGCTTATTTCTGGTGATGTAGCGTTATTTGCATGCAATTCATCTCCATCTTATGCATTTTCAATCGATTCATTTTGCACATTTTATACTTAAGAGGCTGTTCAGTTGATATTTGTATGCTTTGCAGGCAGTTCAAAAGCTGGTTGACGAGGAATTTCAAGGGATTGAGCATTTACGTACTTCTTCATTACATAAGAAGATTGCTTCTGCTCGTCATGATTTCATCAAGCTTTCAGGTTCTGAGAACAAGATGGAGGCGTTACTACAGGTGAAGCACTGTTTATGTACTTGTTTCCTTCATGCCAGGCATGTTTATAAGTGCGTACATACAGCCTGATATAATGTCTGTATTTTTGGGGAAAACAGAAAAATATAAATCTAATTGAAACCCGCGTATGTGAATCATTTAGGTCTGTCTTTAATATTACTACTATGGTACTTTGACTGACTTCTATTGTTGTCCCCTTCTCATAATGAGACCTTTGATCTTTTTGTTCAAGAAAATCTAGTTAACAGATTATGAAGGGTATCTAGTTGATAGACTGTCACATATTTAAGGTAGCGGCTGCGGGTTTCCCTTGTCATAAAAAAAAAAGACTGAATTTAATGAACAAATTCAGCTGTGTGATTGCTAAAGTTTTATGGGGTTTTACTGTCAGTAATTTGAAACATTTGGTCAATTTGTGGAAGAAGAAATGATTAAGATTGTAAGGAGAATTAACTACACTCCTGTTGTTGTTATCTCTTGGCTTTAGTGGCTCTCAACACTCAGAAGTCCTATTTTCATATTCGAGAGATGTGTGATTTCTTTCCATTGGGTGGCAGTATATAAGCTGTTGACAAAAGAACAATCTAAGTTTTGCATATAATGTTTATTGTAGTTCACAATATATAAATCAGGAAAATTCTGATTTACATTATGTAATTGCCAGGTTCTTGAGCCAAGTTTAGCAAAGGGAAATAGGGTGATGGTATTCTGTAACACGTTGAATTCCAGTCGTGCTGTGGATCACTTTCTCAATGAAACTCAAATTTCTACTGTTAACTACCATGGGGAAGTTCCAGCAGAGCAAAGGTAAGAAGAGAAAAGCTGAATAATATTCATGCAACAGGCAATGCATTGCCTGATCTGCTGCATACTCTCTTGATCCTTTTCCTTTTACTTTGACCTCCTCCATGCTCTACCTCTTCACTTCTAGCGGGAAGATATGAATTTCTGACTTTAGCTTTGATTGGTTATCAGACATTCCTCATCTCGAGGAACATAAGGACAAAATATCTTGTTAGTCATTACTATGATTGTGCTCTCTTTTGCCACTGTTCATGGACAAAAGATGGAAAGAACCACAATAAGGTTAATTTGCTACTTAAAACTTTTCTACAAAGGGGAAAACTAGTTGGAGTCAAAGAGCATGAACTACTTATTTCTTAGGTGTAAAGTTCCAAGATGTTAGAAAGTCAAGATAGATGAAATGCCCATGATTCTAACAGATTTATGTTCCCTGTAATAGAAGCACCACTCAATCAAGTTTTATATGCTTCACTTTTACCCTCCATTCATAACACTTTTCTTCTGCAGGGTTGAAAACCTTGCTAAGTTTAAGAGCAATGAAGGAGATTGTCCCACTTTAGTCTGCACAGACTTGGCTGCTAGAGGACTGGACTTGGATGTTGATCATGTCATCATGTTTGATTTCCCTAAGAATTCTGTAAGCACCATCGTCGGCTTTGCAAAACATGACATCATCTTGCCAATACAAGCTAACACCACTTCATTTTATGTATAAATCCTTATCCTTTTCGTTTGACATTTTAGATTGATTATCTCCATCGCACGGGAAGGACTGCTCGTATGGGTGCCAAAGGTAAATTGTAATGCTTTTGATGATGTTGCTTTGCTTTCTTGGTTTCTGATAGATGCATGTGCTTCTTACTTCATTCATGCAAGTTTGAAATTCTCACTATCTATTTGAGCTTTTTGTTTCAGTTGACACTATCTCAAGCCTGCTAAGCTCAAAATACCTTTTTTTTGCATGTGGTAGGGAAAGTAACAAGTTTAATTGCCAAAAAGGACTTGCTTTTGGCCAATTGCATTGAGGAAGCCATTAAGAAGAATGAGAGCTTGGAGTCTCTCTCAGTAGACGGTATCAAAAGAGACAATGCCAGGTCTCGCATAACTGAACAGAAGGACAAGCGCGAAAAGTCGGTGAAAGTTTCAAATTCAAGAGGCAAGGCTACAGCTCCCACAGGCAAATCCTCGAGTGTTACAAGAAAGACTATCGATTCAAAAAGATCTCCAAAGACTACCGATTCAAAAAGATCTCCAAAGACTACCGATTCAAAAAGATCCCTAGGAACCAAGTTTGGCAAAGTACCATCTAAGTCAAAACCAAAGATAGCTATGAACGTGTCCAAAAAGACCAGCAGTTCTACTGGAAAGAGACGAGTAGATAGCCGAAGCTCTAGCCTCTCCACAAAGAAACTAAATGTTGTTGGATTCAGGGGTAGGAGTTCATCGTCGAGTAAAAATACAAGGGTTAAGTCTGCTTAACATGGCTAGGGCTCAATCATGTATACGGAACTTTGTTTTCTTTTCTTTCTTGTAAAATCTACAATCGATGATTTTTGTTTTTTGGTCATCAAATTGTGCAATGCAAAGAGCCATTTTGTCAGGTCACTGTTGTTCCCTTTCTGTCACTATGTTGCCATCATTTTACCGTTTAGTGACCCTATGTTTGTCATCAGAGACAGAAATCTTTCTTGATTATGAATTTTTTTCGACCAACTACACACCCAAACCTAAAAGACAGGTTGGACTGGGAAAAAAGTCTCCACAACAAGTCACTTTGCGAGACGTATCGACAGTCTCAACGTGGTGGAGATATCTGACCTCTGTAGATGCTCCTTTGCTGCCAACAGATGACTACTTGGGGATAATGAAATTTGTATGTCACATTGCAGCCTCCACAGTAAGTATCTACCTTGAAAGGCTGTAAATGTATCTTTCTTCTTCTACCTTTTTATTTCTATACAATTACAATTACATAATTTTAGTTATTTGAAAGACAAGGACACCAATTTGAAGTCTTAAAGAAACTAATTGCTTGTGTTTATTTCGAGAAGTGCTTTTTGTTAGAAGTGTTTTTCAAAACAGTACTTTTGCAGAGTAGCAGCTTGTGTTTAGCTAATCAATTTCAAAGTCCCAAAAGTACTTTCGGGGAGACACTGCTTTTTAGCTTCTGAAAAACTACTTCCGCACCACTCAAAAACATTTATTTTGTTTCTAAAAGCTCGGCCAAACACCTCTACCGTAGGAAATAAAGATGTTTGTGGAACTGTACAAGAATCCCTACAATAACCTATGCAACAAAACTAGCTTTTCTTCTCTTTTCATAGAATGACTAGCCTTTCTTCTAAAGTAAATGAGAGAAAATGTGAGCAAAAAATGAATCAACTTTGAGTTGACTGATTGATTAAAGGCTGAGAAGTTTTTCCAAATTCTTCAGTTGGGCTCTTCACTTCCATTAGAAGTGTCACTACTTCCTTCATAGTTGGCCTTTCAGTGGGTGATGAATTCACACAGAACATAGCTATTCCAAGTGTTTGAAGCATTTCTTGCACCATTTGATCCGGTAAACTCTGTAGCTTCAAATCAAGAATTGTAACAGCTGGTTCAAAGCTTCCCATCTTCTTCTTCACCCACTCGACAATGTGTTGTCCATCACCAATCTGAGGCTCAATCGCACTACGTCCACTCAGTATTTCCAGCAGCACCACTCCATAACTGTAGACATCGCTCTTTTCTGTTATATTTACTGTGTATCCATATTCTGCAACCATAGTGGTAAAAAATAGTGTTAACATCTATGAAGCATAACTTGTTTAGTTTATCCTTCCAAATTTGACTATAGCTCATAACGTTGTGACTCTCGTTTTGACCTATATCTGGGAACTGTTGACGATATAATGAAGTAAATAAATGTGTACCATCTCTAATAACTTAAACTAAATGAGAGAGTCACACATTTCAACATGGTATCCTAGGTTGAAGTCTAAGCGTCACCCATTATCCACGTGCTTGGCAAGAATCAGAGCCGCATGTGTTGAAGATATGATTTAGTAGAGAAAAGTGTATACAAAAGTGTATCCTTTCTCTAATAACTTAAGCTTTTAGAGATGCGATGATCACACGATTCAACACAAGGATTCAAAGCATCATATAGTTGCACAATATTTAGGTTAAGATGAGAAAATAAAGTTGAAAGATACTTGCCTGGAGCTATATAGCCATAAGAGCCTGCTACTCTGGACATAGCTTGATGATAATTTGGAGAATTCATCAGCTTTGCAAGTCCAAAATCTGCTAAATAAGCCTCGAATTTAGAGTCGAGGAGTATGTTGTTGCACTTGACATCTCTATGAAGAATTGCTGGCACACAGTCATGGTGAAGATAAGCAAGGCCTTGAGCTGATCCAACAGCAATCTTGTACCTGATTTCCCAATCCAAGTTCCTGTTACTTTGCAAGAGCTGTTGAAGATTACCATTTGAGATGTAGTTGTAGAGAAGAAGCTTAACACTCTTGTTTGAACAATATCCAAGGAGCTTCACTATGTTTCGATGCCTAATGTGACCGAGAATCTGAATTTCAGCAGCGAAAGAATCTATTGGTTCCTCATCTTTCTTTGTTTTCCAGAGCTTCTTCACTGCAATCAACTCGCCATTTGGCATTTCTGCTCTATAAACAACTCCCGAACAGCCTTTCCCTATAATGTTTTCATCTTTCAAGCAATCCAAGATGTTGTCAACGGTGCAATTGAGCTTCTGGAAAGGGATGAAAGTCCACGGATAGGAAAAATCTTCTGTCCCTATTGCAGAGACCGACATGCCAGGTGATTTCTCAAATTCATATCTATACTTCCTTGTCACAAGATACCACGTTGCCACGACTGTTATGGATGCAGAAGTCACAATCACTGCAGCCAAAGCTATGGTTTTTGCAGACTTCAATCCGTTCCTTCTAGTTATATGTGCAGAACAAGTGAAGCCATCAATTGATTCACAAAGGAGTGAGTTCTCAAGAAAAGAGTTTGATGTTAGAGTTCTAAAGGAAGGTGTTACAGGAATAGGCCCTGAGAAATTATTATATGATACATTTAGAGTAGCGAGACTGGTTAAGAGGCTTAGAGTTGTGATTCTTCCACTCAACATATTATGAGAAATATCAAGAGATTGCAACAGTGTCAATCCGGATAACGTCTCAGGGAGTTCACCTGTGAATCGGTTTGAGCTCAAATCTAAACTGATTGTTAAGCTTGTCATGTAACCAATCTCAGGTGAAATTGCACCAGATAAACTATTGAAGCTCAAATCAAGTAGAGTTAACTTCTGCAGGTTGCTAAATGACTTTGGAATTGGACCAGTAAGCAGATTATTGCTAAGAATAAGTTTGTTCAAGTAACTGAGATTACCAAAACTCCACGGAATCTCACCAGTGAAGCTGTTCTTGCTGAGATCAAGCTGCTCTAAATTCACGAGCTCTCCCAGCGATGATGGTATTTCCCCGGTTAGGTAATTGTTATGCACATCCAACAGCTCAAGAACCGTAATGTTGGCAATTTCAGAAGGCAATTCACCAGAGAAATGGTTCATGTATAAATCAAGAAACACAAGATTCTGCAGCTGTCCTATCTCCTCAGGTATTGGTCCAGAAAACTGGTTTTCGCCAAGCCTCAACCTGACCAGAGACTGGCATTTTGCCACACTCGGAGACAATCTTCCTGTTAACGAATTCCCAAGAAGCAACAACCTACTCAGCTTCTTCAAACTGAATATCTCTTCAGGTATTGAACCACTGAGATTGTTTCTTGAGAGGTCAAGTGAATACAGTTCAGTACAGTTTCCGAAAGCAGCCGGGATAGTTCCTGAAACCGAATTCCCCCACAACAAGAAAATCTGCAAGTACTTCAACTCACCAACTTGCTCAGGAATCGTGCCGGATAATAGGTTCTTATCCAACTGAAGAGCTGTTAAGCTGCTACAATTACTCAACTGCATTGGAATAGCCCCACTAAGTGCATTATCAGATAAGTGAAGCTGTTCAAGAACTTCAAGCTTCCCTAAATCACCCGGAATTTCGCCAGACAAGTCATTTGCAGAGACATCAAGAACCACAAGGGATGAACAATTCGATAACTCAGCCGGGACAGGGCCAGTAAGCGAATTTCCCCATAAAAGCAAGCTAGTAATCTTTTGTAACTTACCCAACTGACGAGGGATTGGACCGGTAAGCTTATTCATGTGCAAATACAAGTTCCTGAGCTCTGAACACATCCCAAGTTCAGGTGGTATTGAACCAAACACTTCAGTATCATACACTGCCAGAGTTTGTAGACTGATCAAATTACCAAATGTATGTGGAATAACCCCTGAAAGTCCAGTAGCCGCGACACCAAACGTCGTAAGATTGGTGAGCATTCCTAGCTCTGCAGGTATTTCACCACTCAACTCTAGATTCCCTCCAATCCTGAACTGTTGGAGCGATACCAATGAGCCTAAATCTTTCGGAATCGACCCGTTAAGGAGATTATCTTGAAGACAGAGGATTTCTAGTGAAGAAAGATTAGCAAGTTGATATGGGATTCTTCCACTCAATCTGTTTGAATTCAAGAAAAGGAACTGAAGTGAGGTAAGTCCACCAAGTTCTGAAGGAACAGGTCCTGAAAGAGAGTTAGAAGAAAGATCAAGAAGCCTAAGATGTGTAAACAAACCAAAAGATGAAGGTATTGAGCCAGATATATTAGTAGAAGAAAGATTGAGAAGCTGAAGAGATGAAAGTGAAAAAAGCTCAAAGGGAAAAGAAGAAAGATTGAGGAATGTATTTGGAATAGAAACAGAAATAACTCTTTGTTGAGGAGAACAAGAAATGCCTTGCCAAGAACATGGAGTTGAAGTTGAAGCATTCCAAGAAGAAAGTACAAAAGATGATGATGATTTAGCATAAGGGTCATAAGTTGCTTTGAGAAGAGAGAGCAAAGCTTTTCCATCAGAAGACAGAGAGTTCACTCTTCTTGGACTCAAACAACTTAACAAGAAGAAGAATATAATGAAAAAATATGACAAAGTTGTCATCTTCTCTCAAATTTGTTGAGCCTTTGAAGTGGACTGACAGTGAAAAATCAAGAAATGGGAGTTTTGCAGAAGTAGTGGCACACACAAAGATGATGGTTAAATTTTTTGGAAGATATAGTTAAAAGTCTACTAATAGGAGACAACATGCATGTGATAGAGGGCTAGTTTAGTGATGGGAGTGCTTAAAATTCACACAATCTCTAGTTTGAAAACAATTTACTTCCTCCGTTTCAATTTGTTTGTCTGATTTAATGACCTGGCACAGAGTTTAAGAAAGTATATAAGACTTTTGAATCTTGTGGACTTTAACTAGAGATATATAGAATATTCTGGTCTAAAGCATGTCACGTGGAAAATTGATATTAAAGAGTTGCCAAAAAGTGAAAGAAACATTAACAGGCTAAATAGGAAAAGTAAGACAAACAAATTGAAATGGAGGGAATATCAACTATCATGTATGTGAAGTAAAAAGTTATTGTGTAATCTTTATGGAACACTAACTTGATATTGAAAAAAAAATTGTTATGTAAACTTTCTATCCGGAAATAATCTTACTTTAATGAAGTTTATTTTGAGAAAATAAAGAGAAAACACAGCTGCATTTAAATATCAGTTTTCTTTATGTAGTTTTCCAGTTATCAATAAAGAATTTTTTGTTATTTACATCATCGGCATAAGCTATTTTTACACAATCATGTCACTTTTTATCTATTGTATCAGGTAAATCTTCTTATATTCAAGATTATAAACTCCACATTTTGAAGAGGTTTACATGTAAATATCCTTTCGATAACCTGATTGTACAACCTATTCACTTTTTGAAATTCATGCAAATCGACTTATAATCTTGTAAATAAGATAAGTTAAATGATATAATATATGCATTGTTTTCATGTAATGAATTGTAAATTTAACATTTATTTTTATTTTCAAGAAATAGAATCCCTTGGGAAGGGGAGAAAAGAGTGGAGTGATACAGCAGTGAGCCAGCTTAGGAGATTGTGAAAGACAAAAAGAAAAGGAATTGGATTAAGCACCCAATTATGATTATTCCGTAAAATCTCTTTATAACAATATCGTTTCTTCATAAATTATTTGTCTGTTGTAATAATATAATAAAAAATTGATTGTGATAGTAAACTGTTACCAAATGAATGATTATTATAGAAATCTCGCTATCTGTATTTTCCCTCTTAGGGTGTGTATGGTGTGGATGAAACATTTTTAATTTTCTCATATTTTGTTAGTAACAAATCACAATGTTTTCGATTTCTTATTTTTTTTAGATATGAAATTTCTCTAAAATAAAGAAAATGACTTTCCTAACGGTAGTAAGTAAAACAAGTTTCATAAATGATATTTCAAGTTCATTAATATCTCCTCCCCACTCACCCAATGCCCCAAACCCCCACGCACCCCTGAACCCCCACAACACTCCCCACCACATTTCACTTTCGTACTGTTTTACTAAGTTACATATAAATTCTCTTGAGATAATATTAATTACTATTTTGCTTATCAAATACTAAAAATAAGTATAAGATATCTAAGAAACCTACATATTTTTCATAAAAAAACAGTCTCATTCAAATACATCATTTTGTTTTACAAAATTACACATTTAATTATAATAGTATATGAACTATGAACTATGTTTCAAGAAAGGGCGTGATTATAGAGGAAACCTAATTAAAGTAGGTAGTTTTTTTTTTTTTTTTAAATATCTTTATTTTTACTTCTTGCCTTGGTAAAGTTAAAAAAAATGATGGTAACTATTCTTTTGTTTTTACTGCCTATGTTATTAGTCACTTAGGTGAGGTGAATTATAAGTTGAGTGTAATTTGGTTATCGAGGAGGAAGTAGTGGGACTATTTTGGGAGAAGGGCTAAAGAAAAATGTTGTCACATGAAATAAAGAGAGTTAAGTAATTGTTTTGAATAAATTAGGGTACAAGTAACGATTAGGGTTTATCTCTACAATGTTTAACCACACTAACTTTTGAGTATGAAACATTAATTTTGAACTCAAAGATAAAATCTTAATGTCTTTTGAACGATGCGAAATAGTTTGATATTGACTTTTGTTAAAAGTTGGGGTTATTCATATCTTTGAGTCGAAATTGCTCATTATTATTAACGACAGTGGATAGGGATATAGGGGAAAATTTAGACTGTTTTCTTATTATATACTTCCTCCGTCCCTGTTTATTTGTCAATTAATTTTTAATTTGTTATAAACACTACTAGTGATCCTTCATTGAAACCTATGAATAAAAGGTGGTTCTTGCATATCAGATTAATCTCCCTGTAGTACGTATTTTCCTCTCTAGCTCATTACTCTTAGTTCAATTAAAAAAGGATAAAACAAAAACTACTATGTATATATATATATATATATATTTCCCTTTTTACAACGAATAAAGATCATTCTTGAAAAATAGAAATAACTTCTCTGGAGAAATTACTAATAGTGACTTTAGGTCACACTTTAATTGTAGTTTGTCCCTTATTTAATTCTTGTTTAGATTTGCATGGAGCCCCAAACCTAATTAGAGTTCTATTTTGATCCAAGACATTGCACTTGGATTATTCTATAAGATTTAAATTCTACTTTCTAACATAGAGAGATAATTGTACACAGAGAAATGGTGCAGTGGTGAGACTGCTCCACCCTTAATTAGAGGTCTCGGGTCCAAGTTCTGAGTATGTAGAAAATCCATTTGAAAACGTCATTTACAAAGAAACTCTGCAGTGCGTGATTCGAATTTAATCAAAAGCTCTAATGCCAAGTCTCATAAAAAAACTACACAAAGACAAAGTTAATAAAGAATACACGAAGAGGACAAAAATAAATATAGCTATAATTAGCCGCAATAATATTTTCTGATAATGATAAAAATAATTAAAAAAACTCTTTTGTGTTGGGGCATTTCAGGCATTCAATCATGGATTATATTATTTTATTATAGTTTTATTTTTAATATCTTTAATTTCTTCATTATTAACAATTAATTAATGAACTCAGTAAAATGGAGGAGGTATCTTTTCCTGAAAATGTGCATTGAGCCAAGAAAATGTTGAACTATTTGTTGTCATGTTGATATACATAGAGTAAAACCTAAGTGATGCTATCCGTTTGGTTGATAGGATAAGGGATAAGAGATAAGGGATAACAATTTTGGAATAATTTTATTCTATGTTTGGTTATAGACATTAATTAGAGTCTATTTAGATTTGTCGATTATAAATGATTGATATGAGTTAAGTGTTGAAAATAATTTCATGAATAAATAATTATGTGTTCGAATAGAACTGTTGAAATTGTTGATTAACAATTGATGTATTTTGTAACAAAGTATTGAATAAGATGTTCTTTTGTTCAAATTACTAAAACAACCTTAAGTTTTCCAGATTATCTGAAATATTACATATCATGAAATAGATGCAAAGAGGGGGCTTGACCTTACCTCCGAATACAACACAAAAAGGATAAAGACTTATCCAATTACATTTTTTCTACATAAACTACTAACTAATACATATATGGTTGTGATATCTCTTTCTACACCATATAATTTTTTTATTGTCTTAAATTAATTAAAATTCATTCACCAAACCTTCAATGGATAATTATATATACAATCATTCCAAGGATTATCACAATCTTGAGTTGAATCTTGAATCCATTTCCACACCAAACTTCCAACTTTAAAACCTGTCCCAAATGCAATCATCCACATTTTGTCCCCTTTTTTCACTTTACCTTTTTGTGCTTCAAAATAAGCTAACTCATAAAATACTAAGCTACTAGATGTGTTACCAAATCTATTCAAAGTCATTTTTGCTGCCTCCGTCACTTCATCACTCAATTTTAGGACTCGACTAACTTGCTCTATAACTGCTTTCCCACCTACATGCATCGCCAGAACGATAAAATTAGCTCATAAAAATAATATAATATGTCTATTTTGAAAAGTGATGTACAAGAATGACATTAAATGTAACAGTCTTTGACTTTTGATCCCACTTAACCCAAAAACGAATTTCTTGACTTTCTACTTTGATGGTTTGTCTATGGGATAAGCAGAGATCAAAAGTTTTAAACTATTCATATTGATTAAAAAGAAATGTTATCAAATTCTTTTTATAAAAATATTTTTTTATTTGATATATTATATATAGTCATAATAAAAGAAAATTAAAACTACATAGGTAATTAAACAAAATATAATTGAACAAGTGAAATTATGATTTATTTGTTAACTCATTTCAGTATAACTCATTTCAACTCAAATATCTTTTAAGAAATACGTTTAAAATTAATTTAACCCGTTCATTTGACACCCCGACTGACAACTTACCTGTGTGTATGCACATGTGTTCGAAAGCTGTCGTAAAATCAGGAACCATTGGCTTGAATTTTGATTGAGGTAATATTGTAGAGATGATCATTGAGTAAATATAATTTGTGATTTGTGTTAATGGAAGGACACGTGGAGCAAGGATTTTGATGTGTTGACGTAGGTTAACCCCTGCCACTCTTACCAAATCTTTGGTAAGTGAAATGCCAGTATTACCTGTCATATGAACAACCGTGTTAACGGAGTTTAAGAAAGAAAGAAAGAAAGAAAGATATTTAATATATAAATATATTAAGTTCATCTGAATTTAATATATTTAATATAAAGTATAAATTTGTGTAAAATTAAAAACTCATTGTAATTATAATAAATAGTGGATATGAACCTCTATAACTACAATACATGTGTTCAATGAATTCGTCTTTATCTTAAACATGTCATATAACATTTGTGTGACTGTAAAAACTTTTCATAAAAATAAAATAGAAAAGTTTAAAATTAAATATTTTTTAAGTATAAAATAATGCTATTCTATTCGAAAAACAAGCTAATAATGAAATAATGTCAAACTTTAACTAAGAAACTAAAAAGACAATTCTAGAATATTATGGATATAATATCAAAGGATTTAATTTTATATATATACATACATATATACATACATACTCACCTTGTTTTCGGACGATCAGTTACCTATTATAACAAGTTTATTATCATTTTTATTAAGTTATAATTACTAGCTATTGTTTATTATAGAAATTAACCTATCTAAATATTTTTTTTACAACAATCATTACATAATATAAATCTTAAACACTTAAATGTAGCTATATATCCAACGATGCATGTTCCTAGAAAGACATAAAATGTTATATATCCTGCAATACGTAGAATCGATATTTCATGTTATGTTATATTATATGTTCTTTATAATAGTAATAGTTAAAAGATACCAGATCAAACGAAAATGTTATAAAGATGTTTGACTGTACTAAATATATACGTACCTTTTTCATCTTCCTCTTGAATTGCAGCTCTATAAGAACTATCATCAGCACCATGATGAGTTCTAAGAGAATGAACAAGTTCCATTTTTGCCCTTTTGAAAAGTTTAGGATTATTACTCATTATAGCAGCAGCACATCCAACACGAAATATACAATTTGTAACAAGCATCGAACGATTTTCACCATGGTACCAATTTAAAGTTATGCTCTCGGTAATAACAACAAGGGCATTTTGGACTTTTCGACTCCCACGCAAAACCCTAGCTGCAAAATCAATCGAAAGTACCCCGGAGCTACATCCCATTCCACTCAAATTATACGTTTTCACGTCCGATCTAAGGTTATAACGGTTCACAATGAGGGAAGAGAGTGAAGGAGAAGGTGAAAACCCTCCACATGTAACGATGACAACGTCTATCGATTGAGGATCAATTAGGGTTTTACCTAAAAGTTCATCGATAGACGAAAATACCCCTTCTCGAGCTTCTTGATTTGCACTTTTTAGTGTAGGTACATTGTTCGTATTATTATTATCACCATCATCGTCTTCAAATATAAATGGTGGTCCATATGTTTCATCACCTAAACCGGATTTAAGATAAATGTTACGCATGAAATCGATCGATTTTTCGACTAAATGTACATTCTTGAGAACGTATGATTCAGAAATTTTATAAGAACATTTCCTATGTAGTGGTGGTTTGTAACATGTATAGTTTAACAAGAAAACCCTATGTGGACGAGTATGATAATAATAGTAAAGTGAAATAAGTGTACATAGAGAAAATAATAGAAAAAAGTGAAGATGTGTAAGTAGAAAAAAAAGTATTTTGGCTAAAGGGGTGTAAGATATTGTGTTATGAAGAAGAAATGTGAAGAATAAAAGTGATAAAAATGATATTTGAAGGGTATGTATAATTGGGAGTACCATTTTCTTGGCTTTTTGTTTCTTTTGAATTTTAATTTCATTGGGGAAAAAAAAAACTTGCTAATTAAGTCCTTATATATATGTGTGTGGAAAACAAGGTAGAATTTTATTTTTATTTTTTGTGTGTTTACGTATAGGGGCAGTGGGTAGTAGGGGGTTAAAGGGAGTTGGCATTAATTGAATGCTCATGAGAATGACTTACGTTGGCATTTGACATATTGCAAGAATCAACGTGCTCTGATGAAAAATATATATTGTGGGCGGAGAAAGCTCGACGAGTTTTCCTTCATTCATTATTAAGTTCCGAGCCAGTTCATGTTGTCTTTAAGAATCCTGCAATGCCTTTTCGATATACAACATGTTATATATGCTATATTACATAATTTATTATGTCTTATGCCTAGCAAAATACTATAATACGAAAATATAAATTTATATCTTATAAAAGTTATTTGTTATTTCAATATCAAGGTATATTCGATTAGTTATTTATTGGTGAAAATATTGAAGGACAATTTAAAGAACATATATTTAAATTATATTTGTGTAAATGACATTCATCTAACCAACTAGTCAATCGATCAGTAGCTTAAAAGGTATTTTATTTTAAAGTCAAAATAAAGCATTGATGACATATTTGATTCAGTGAAATAAGGACATTGAATTAAATTCAGTAGATAATGTGCATTTTACTTAAAAGTCATAAAATATGTCAGTAAGATATATATGTATTGTACAATATGTTAGATTGATATGATATAAGGAGGTGGTTAGGAGTCTACTGGCCAGCAACAAAACAACTACAAACAAAATGCTTTTATCTTTTTAGGATGGATAAATATGCATCGTACAATGTGTTAGATTGATATGTTATCGCCTAAGTCAACTCTCTATTCTTTGTATATGATATATCCACACAATTTGTAAATAATAATAATAAATAAATAAAATAGAAGTACTAAAAATACCCTTAAATATGGTGCGGATTATTAGTTTCATTTTTCAAATTATTGATAGTCTTAAAAGTACACTTTTACTTGACTAGCTGAACTTAAATACACTCTCAATCTTGCAAACTGAGTGAAATACACTATTAAATTCTCGTCAATTTTAAAGGTGTTTTCAAGAACTCGGGTTTATATTCAGAGTCACATGCTCTTACAAGAGTTTGAGACCCCTTGGTATATCATGTGACAGATCATGGTGTATCTAAGTTTAGTTAGTCAAGTAGAGGGGTGTTTTTAAGACTGTCAATATAGTTCGGGGACGAAACTAATAATTTGTGTCAAGTTTAGAGGTGTTTTCAATATTTCATTTCATTTGTCACTAATCCCTCAAAAAGTAGAATTTGTGGTGGAATTGCGATGGATTTTTCCGTTTCAAATCTTGTTTTTTCTTGTAATGTAATTGATAATGGTAGATAGTAGCAATTAATAGTAAAAGTGGATGGAATAATGAACTGTCATTTTCGTAAAAATTCTCGAATAAATATTATAAGGTACAAGTATTTCTAAACTATGACCGAAATCATAGAGACACTCCTTAACTAAACTAAGGTCCTATTACCCCCACCCCCCTCGAACCCATCATTTTCTTAATCTTGTACACCTTTTTGGTTTACGTGACATCCAAACATCTCCAACACGCCTAAACTACGTGGTTTATAGAGTGTGTCACGTAAGACAAAATGTGTACAAAATTACAAAAAAAATGAGTACAGAAAGGTAATAGGACCTTAGTTTAGTTGAAATATGTCTCTGAAATTTCGGTCATAGTCTAGAAGGATACTTATGCCTTATCCCTAAATTTTAATTATTCATATAGAGTATCATTTCCATTGAAGATGTGGTCACTGAAATGTGCATATTTCTTGTTAGACATTTATAGAGTGAGCATTGAATAAAGCGCAAAAGAAGAGAACACACGAATGACTTTTAGGTGTTGATACAATTGCTTTTCTTATCGTGTTTTTCCTATTTTATCCTTTGTAAACTATTGAAAAAGTTACTTTTATGAATTTATTATGAATTAATTAAGGAGATCACGGTGAAAATTATTTTTAAAAAGGGGACTTTCGTATATAGCCACTCAAAAATAGCTTAATTACGATTCATAGTTTTAGTTTGATAATTACGACTCGTAGCTACATGTTATAGGGAGGAGAGTGGCAAGCGAGATTGGGAGAGGGACGAGAGAGGTGAACAAGAGAGGGCAGAGAGTGGAGAGAGGCGAGCGAGATTGGGAGAGGGAGGAGAGAGGCGAGCGAGATTGGGAGAGGGCGGAGAGAGGCAAGCGAGAGAGGGCAGAGAGTGGAGAGAGGCAAATTCTATATGTATGTGTGTGTAT
>JAJONY010042438.1:0-10816 GCA_029582405.1 Solanum gandarillasii | reverse complement strand
ACCCCTGAATTAGCTGCTGTCGGAGTGACTGACGGACGGGACTGACGGTCCGTCAATCAATCGACGGTCCGTCGATTGGGTCCGTAGGTCGAGTCTGCACGACAGGGCTTCACTAAAACGGGCATAACTTTTTACTCGGAGGTCGGAATTTAGCAAACTCGGTGGCGTTGGAAAGATAATTTAATTATCTATCTAACCATAGGTTATGGGACACATAATTCAATTAGATGACCATCTGAAGTTGACCCATCAATATTTTTCATTTAACTAGCTGCTAACCTCATCTACGATCAGACCTACGGACCGTGGATCGAATGACGGTCCGTGCTGGTCGACCGTAGTTTGTGTCAGAGGCTGGTAAGGGAAGTCTCGATCCACAGACACAGACCACGGACCGTGGTCTGATCTACGGACCGTGGGTCTGTCCGTGAGTCGGGACTTAGCCAAATTTTCTGACTGAGTTTTGGGGAAGTTTTCTGTCACGAACCACGGACCTGCAGGACGGACCGTGAGTCCATCTACGGTCCGTGGATGGTGTCCGTGAGTGCCACCTGTAACACCAGAAATCTGAAATCTCTATTTTCGGATAGGGGGTGTTACAATCTTTGTAAAAAGATCATTTTGACTCATTTTCTCACTATGTTTGTGACCACGCACATGACGGACGTGAATGTCCATTTTCTGCTGTCAAAAACCAATTGAAAAGTGTCACATTTCACTTATTTTCTTTATTAATTATTTACCTCATTATTTAAATTCATCATCTTCTCCAAATTGGGCTACAATTGCCTCAAATGTGTTGAACTTAGTTAATGGCAAATCACGTAAACACTAGCACGAGCAAATATCATTAACATAAACTTGAGAAAAATCATTATTCAGAAATAGAATCACAACATACTATCTAAAATAGATGCTTTAACAGGGAATACCTCATTAAATTGAAACATCTCAAAAGAATTTCAAACAAGTAATACCAAGTTCAAATCTCCATTAACTAATAAAAAATAGTAACTTTAACATTTAAAATGTAACTAACAATTCAAATCTAAGCGGTAATAACAACTGCTCCACCATTTTCTTTAATCTTCTTCTCTGCGTTATTCGACACCAACTTAGCCTTCACAACAACAGGTTGTCCTGTAAGAAAATGTAACGACCTGTTCCCGTCGTTATGGAAAAACCAATGGGAAAGGAATTTGGGCCAGGAAACTTCTTAGTAGTAACTTGGAAAATTCTAGCCTATGCCAGACCTGGATAAAATCTGAGTCAGGTGAGATCTAGGAAAATCCGGTAATTGGTGGAGAATTTAATTATCTGTTTGATCACTTGAGTGGATAGCCAAGACGTTAGGGAGCCTGTACGGCTTTACGGAATCGAATTCGGGCAAGTAAAACTCCCAAATCTGATCTTGGCGTGAAGGGGTAGTTTTAGAACGTCCAAGTTTGAAGGTGTGTTGTGACATGGAAGCTTGGAACTCAAATTCCGAGTTTCTGTCTCCATGAAACCCGCTAGGGCGGGATTAATTCCGCTAGGGCGGGGCCACTTTGGCGGGATGAGGCCCATCGTAGCGGGCCAGTAGCGAATTAAATCGGGGTAAAACCCCAAAAATGTTATTTTCTGCAAAATTTCGTTCTTCAGAGCTAAGGGACGACCCAGAGAAGCTCTTATCAGATTCCCTCGAATTCTAGCGCTAAAGGTAAAGTAATTACTCCCCTAATCTATATTTCTATTCTTAGAACTTGGAATCTTGGGTAATTATCGTTGGGGGAGGGTTTTGGCCTGAAGTTAATGGTGGGAAAAGCCCTAGTTGAACATTAGGGTCATGTGTTAATAATTTTGTTATTATCCGGGTAATTAGACCTTGTTTAGTGATCCTTGCATTAATTGCTTATTTAAGATCAAGTGTGAGCTGAAAGACTCCGGAAAGGGAAGGCTCACGTGTCTTAGGAGTATTCGGGCTTGATTTTGAGTTAGGTGATGATTCAATTTCCTGTTGTGGGATATATGCCGGTTAATTGATTCATTGTATGCGTGAATGTATGTGAATAGGGAATGTGAATCAAATCTAATGAAATGATTATGTGTGAACAATTACATGCCATGAACCTATTACTTGATTGTAGGACTATGAGTACTGTTCATTATGGGTGTGATTGTGACTCTGGTTGTGCTGACTGGATCGGGTGTCACGTTCCGACACATATATTAGATCGAATGTCACATTCTAACACATATACTGGACCGAATGTCAAGTTTCGACACATGTATATTGGATCGGATATCACGTTCTGACACATTAATAGTTTGGATGTGGGTTCCATGAGAAGACCACTTGTGATTATTACGTTCATATCTACCTGTCATTGATATGGGGAAGTTGTATGTTGCTCCTAAATGATAACTGAATTATGCATTCCGTATATGTGTGTTTACCGTGTTGTAATTTTTTGCGTGTATCTCACTTACTGGAGTAGCCGCGTGATCCTATCAGTACACCGTGGTTTTGTGTACTATACTACATTTGCTCTTTTTTTTGTTGAGTACAAGACATCTTCAGGTGGCTATTGACAGACCTCAGTTAGGAGATCTTTGATCGAGACCAGATTCAAGAGTGAGCCAGTTCTTTCAGGCTGCCATGGATCCGTCGTTAGTTTAGTCCATTCTTTTCGGACTTAGGCTACATGTTTAGACTTTTACTTATGTTTAGTTTCAGAGGTTGCACCCCATCTTTCTTAGGCTTGTTGATTAGTAGAGTTTTGGTACAATGACTTTCAGTTCTAGGGGTTGAATTTCCGCGATAGTTGTTTGTTAGACTTTCGGAGTTTATGGGAACTCCTCATTTAATTTGTCATTTAAATCTGCTTCCGTATTTTTAAATGCTTTAGTTTCTTAAAATGTTTAGTCGGGGTGTAGTAATAATTCTTCCACCGGAGGATTAGTGTGGGTGCCAATCACGGTGGTCTGGGCCGTGACAGCAAAACACCTTTGCCTAAAACATTGAAGTACCCAATCAATGGAGCAGTACCCTTATTGGCAGTATCATTGTTCTTCACCTCTTGAGGAAGGAGAGACCATAGAGTGTCGATGTTGACAGTGTGGCAATAAAATTTTAAAAGGGGTCAAAAGGGGTGAAAATCACGCGCAACTTTATTGATGAGACAATGGGTCAAACTGATCTATTAACAAAGGTATATAATATTTTTGTGGGGTAATAAGATGCCCTCAAAGTTAAGGTGTCTTTTTGAAAATTTGAGACAACTTTAATGGTGATTTTATGTCTTTTCCAAATAAGTGAATTGTTTAAAGTTTAAAAGCATTGTTAAGATTTTTTTTTAATACATTCGTCTTTCATTTAACGATATTACTAACTTATTTATGTTTTCTAGGAGAATAGTTTAGAAATAATAAAAAGGATAGTAATTGAAAATAACCTTTTATTTATATCCTAGAATATTTTTTCAATAAATATATTATTCCTCAACAATTCATTTAATATAATAAACTGAAGAGAGAATATATATTTGTTAAAAGACAAAGAGAGAATTTATAAATTTTAATATTTTTCATAAAATAACTACATGAACCACGGTCAAGTTTACTAGTCGAAAAATGATAAGTTAGTGATAGCAATAACTTATTTTGAACATCCTTAAACATAATATTGCTTTTCCTTTAAAAAAATATAAATTAAATCAAGAGTGTTCAAGACTTAATATATAATAAACTACTATATTTAATCTATATACTCTGTGCAATTTTTCATTAAAGAGAATTCAACTAATCATCATTATATTATTATAGCTATATATAATTGTTTCACAATTTAATCAACAGTTTCAAATTCAACTCTTAAATATAAGAAAAATCTTATTAAGGAACGATTCTCCATACGGGGATCTTATTGCAAATTCCAATTTTTCATCGTTATCTATGATTAAAGTGGAAACATCAATGAGTAGACAAAAGAAATGAATAAAGTAACATATCTTGCTTGATCTGTTTTTTCTCTGACTTTCATAACCCAAAGAAAATATTTATAGCTATTATTGTATCAGTTTGTTAATCAGACAAATCTATTTCTTTATCTTCTTTGGATTCTGATGTTGATAGCTTACGCTTTAGTTGTTTGGATGGTTGTTACGTATTGTTTTATAATGTAGTGTATTGTATTGTATTATTTTGTATTCTTTTGTATTGTTTTAATGAATACAATATTTGGATATATAGATTGTATCGTTCTCATTGCATAATGACACACATCTATAATTTAAATGATAGATCTACAAGAAAAGTAGGGTACGAGGTAGAGCTACTATGAAAAAATAGAATAAAAAATGAAATTTGATTATTAAATAATAAATAAAGACAAAGTGAGAAGAAAATATTAAGGTAACGACACGATCATACCAAATCGATCGTTACATTAAATGAAAATGAGTCTTTTTGTCGTTATCTAATGATATATTTATACGATACAACAGATTTAAGTGACAATCAAAATAAATATTGTATTTAAACTAACAATACAATACAATACAACGGGTAACAACCGCCCAAACAAGGTGTAAGATATCATACTAAATGTACCATAAATAGTTTAAAAATATTATATTTTATTTATTTATTTAATAAAAAAAAAAATTTACGGTTTTTTAATCTAAAAATACCTTTTATACCAGACATACCAATTGATAACTTATTTAATGAAACAAACGACTTTATCTTATTAGTCCAAATAAATTTTAGAGAAACTACCTAATGAAATAAATATTTATACCATATTTACTAATACTTTCTACAGTTTGAAATAATTATATTTTATCTTACTAATTGATAATTTCATATAAGATACACCTAGATACATATTTTTTGTTATCAGATTCACTGAAATAGGGAGAGAGGCGAGCGAGAACGAGAAGGGAGGGGAGCGAGATTTTTCTATGTATTCCAGACATATGCGAATCACACTACATATATGATTCTAGTGTGATTCACATGTATCTAGTATACTAGACACGCGATCGAGATAGGAGAGTGGAAAACGAAAAGGGAAAAATGCGAGTGAGATTTGTCTATGTATCCTAGCTAGATACATATGAATCCACTTGGATACAATGTATCTAGAAAAAATTACTAAACCTAATTTCGACCCTAGGATCTCGAAATACTTGTATTTTGACATATTTGATGTAACGACCTGTTCCCGTCGTTATAGAAAAGCCAACGGGGAAATTTTTTGGGCCGGGAAACTTTTTGTAGTAACTTGGGATTTCCTAGCCTAGTTTTGAATTGGGCAAAATCGTAGTCATGTGAGTTTAGGGAAATCTGGTAATGATTGGGTGATTTAATAAGAAATTTGATTGCATGAGTAGATAGCTAAGACATTAAGGAATCCATACGACTTTACGGAATCAAATTCGGGAAAGTAGAACTCCTGAAACTGATCTTGGCGTGAACGAGTATTTTCTGAGTATCATAGGACGAAGGCGTGTTGTGAAATTGGAGTTTGAAACTCTTAAATCGACTCATTGGTTCCGTGCAAGCGGCTGTGGCAGGATGAGGGCTGCCATAGCGGGCCAGCCGCAAATTAAGTTAGAAATAAACCTCAAAATTGTTATTTTCTGCAAGTTTCATTCTTAAGAGCTAGGAGACGACCCCAAGTCTGTTCTTGACGGTTTTTCACCATTCTTGAGGCTAAAGGTAAGGTTTTTACTCCCCGAATCCATTTTTTGATCCATAGAACTTAGTTTCTTGGGTAATTATCGAAGGGGGAGGGTTTAGATCTGGGAATTATGGTGGAAAAAGCCCTAATCTGGGTAGGGGGATCAAGAGTTCGACCTAGGGTGGATATTATTGAATATAGTTTGGGTAATTAGGTATTGTTTATTGATCCTCGTGTTATATTGATTGTTTGTAGACCAAGCGGAAAGAATCCGAAAAGGGAAGAATCAAGTTTCTTAGGGGATTCAAGCTTTGTTCGAGGTAGGTGATGGTTGTGATTTCATGTGGGTGTGATATATGTTAGTAATTACTTTGTGTTAATGCATGTATGTATGCGAATGTTGCATTATTGATCACACTAATCGTAAATGAGTATGAATGAAGATTTGTATGCCATGGATAAACTCTTGATTGTATGATTATGAGAATGTACATTGTGATTGTGATTGTGACTTGTTGAATGGATCGGGTGTTACGTTCAAACACACTAACTTGGATCGGGTGCCACGTTCCGGTGCATATATGGGATCGGGTGTCACGTTTGGTGCACTAACTTGGATCGGGTACCACGTACCGGTACACTAACAGTTTGGGTATGGGTTCCATGAGAGGACCATTGACTTGACATGACTGTATATCTTGAGAATTTGTGAAATTGTGCGTTGTTTGTAAGTTATAATTGATATTGCATATGTTCGGTATATGCCTGTTTTATAATGTTATGGTTACTTGCATGTGTTTCACTTATTGGGATAGCCGCGTGATCATACCAGTATATTGTGGTTGTGTCTTGATACTGCACTTACTCTTTCTTTATTGAGTACAGGGCATCTCCAGGCGGCTACTGACCGACCTTGTTTAGAAGACCAGTGATCTACTCGAATTCATGGGTGAGCCAGTTCTTCCGGAATTCCATGAGTTCTCTTTTTGTTTACCTCCATATCTTCGGACTTAGACTAGTACTTAGGCTTTCTTATGTTTAATTGGGTTGTACCCATTTCCTTTAGACTTATGATCCTTGTTAGAGTTTTGGTACATGGAATTTCAGGTTCTAGGCATTATTCCTGCATTTGGTTGTTAGACTTTTGTTGGAGTTTATAGGAACTCCTTATTTTCCTTTTCTTAGACATTTAAACCTGCTTTCGTATCTTTAAATGCCTTAGTTTTGTTGGTTGAGTTGTTTAGTTCGGGTTGTATTAATGGTTTTCCCACTGGAGGGTTAGTGTGGGTGCCAATCATGACGGTCTGGGTCGTGACAAAGTTGGTATCAGAGTCCTAGGTTCATTGATCTCGATGTACCAAAACGAGTCTAGTAGAGTCTTGTGGAATGCTACAGAGATGTTTGTACTTTTCTTCGAGAGATTATAGGACTTTAGGAAATCTCTCTGTTTTCTTTTGTCTCTTTCGTGCTATATCTTGGTTCCAATTTGTATCTTGTGATCCAAATTGGTATCTAATCTCCTTCACTCTTCTTTTCGCAGATGGTTAACACTAGATTCAATGACGTCAGGCCCGTAGCTCCTGTCAATGCACCAGCTGAGCAATCCGCAGCAAGAGGTCGTGTTCGAGGTAGGAGTAGAGGAAAAGCAAGGGGCAGAGGCCGAGGAAGGGTAGCACCTACTAGGGACGGAGCTCCGGTTGATAATCCTCCCATAAAATGAGAATCCTCCTGAGCATCATGAAGAGATAGAGGAGAATGTAGAGATTGAGGATGAGGAGAGTGTTGGACAAGAGGAAGAGGTGCAGACTGAGACTACATGTATTCCTCCCTTAGACCCAGTGTTAGCTCAGCAGATCATGTCGTTTCTGAAAGGATTGGTTGGTCCTGGACTCCCTTTAGCAGTGCAAGCTACGCAACCCCCAACCAACTTCTCAATTACTGTTACTAGTCCTAGGGGAGATGAAACATTTGGTACTGATGCCTTTTTCCATCCATTGTTGGGTTCGGTAATGGCTGGGAATGAACACGAAATGTTGACAAAGTTCTTGAAATTGAAACCGTTGGTGTTCCATGGTTCAGAGAGTGAGGACGCCTATGAGTTCATCCTAGATTGTTATGAGAGGCTTCATAAGTTGGGAATTGTCCATCAGCATAGAGTAGAGTTTGTGACTTTTCAACTTCAAGGCGAGGCTAAGCAGTGATGAAGAGCTTATGTGGAATGTAGATCTTTAGTTTTACCCCCACTCACTTAGACCCAGTTTCATGCTCTGTTCTTTGAAAAGTATATGCCCCGGACCTTGAGAAATCGCAAGAAAGATAAGTTCATGGCTTTGGAGCAAGGTGGTATGTATGTGGCTGCTTATGAGGCTAAGTTCCATGCTTTGTCTAGATATGCTATGCAATTGGTGACTAGTGAGGAAGAAAGGATCGGCCTATTTGTTAAGGGACTAACTTCTGAGTTCCAGGTATAGTTTGTTCATATGACCTCTGCAGGAAAAAGCTTCAATGAGGTAATAGATTTTGTGAAGAAAGTGGAGAAGGTGAGCCGAGACGGTCAAGCGAAGGCATTGGCTAAGAAAGCCAAGAATTCAGGTAACTTTCAGGGTTCTTACTCTAGAGGTTCAGGGAGGCCGACACTTGCAGCCCGACCAATTCAGTTTGCTATGCCCGCTTTTACCTGTAATTATTCGGGAACTCCACCTTAGAATTAGATTCAGGATAGCCAGGGAGCCACTCCTTCGGTGGGCAGCATGCCATCTTTCGATCGCACTTGTTATAACTGTGGAGAATCTAGACATATGACGAGAGATTGTCCCACCCGCACATGTTGGATTTCGCGCAGCAGCAGACTAGAGCAGTGGTACCTGTGGGAAATGGTAATAATGGTTAAGGACGTCAGCAAGGTGGCGAGGAGGAAATCAAAGAGGCCGTGGAGGTAGGGGAAGTGGTACCGCAGGCAAAGGTATAATGCAGCCAGGCAGGGAAGTCGCCCGTCATGATGACAGGGCTTAGTGTTATGCCTTTCCGGGCAAGACCGAAGCGGAGGCGTCTGATGTAGTGATCGCAGGTACTATTTTTGTATGTGACCAGTTGGCTAATGTGTTATTTGATCCGGGTTTTACTTATCCTTGTTTGTCCGTGCGATTTGACTTATGGTTTGATATGATTTGTGATATACTTGATGCCCCCATCCATGTTTCTACCCCCGTTGGAGAGTCTGTCATAGTCACCCATGTCTATCGTGCTTGTCTTATCTTGTTTATGGGTTTTCAGACTCGGGCTGATTTGGTGATTTCGGATATGACTGACTTTGATATAATCTTAGGCATGACTTGGTTGTCCCCCTATTATATTGTGTTAAATTGTAATACAAAATTTGTGACTCTAGAGATCCCCGGTAGGGAAAAATTAGACTAGGAAGGGGTGTACAAGCCTAAGCTAGCTAAGATCATATCCTCTATTCGGGCTAGGAAACTGGTAGGACAAGGTTGTTTGGCTTATTTGGCTCATATTCGGGATGTTGAGGTTGAGTCTCCCTTTATTGAGTCTATCCTTGTGGTGTCAGAATTTAGAGAAGTTTTTCCTACTGATTTGCCTGGTATGCCTCCGAATAAAGATATAACTTTCTGCATTGATTTAGAACCTGGTACCCGCCCCATTTCCATCTCTCCATATCGTATGGCCCCGACAGAATTAAGAGATCTTAAGGCTCAAATAAAAAAACTTCTTGATAAAGGTTTTATTCGTCCTAGTGCTTTACCGTGGGGTGCTCCAGTCTTGTTTGTTAAGAAAAAGAATGGTAGTATAATGATGTGTATAGATTACCGACAATTGAATAGGGTCACCATTCGAAACAAGTACACATTGCCTCGGATGGATGATCTGTTTGAACAGTTGCAAGGTGCATCAGTTTTCTCTAAGATCGATCTAAGGTCTGGTTACCATCAGTTAAAGATTAGGCATGAGGATGTGCCCAAGGCGGCGTTCAAAACCCGCTATGAGCACTACGAGTTTCTAGTTATGTCGTTTGGGTTGACAAATGCCCCTGCAACTTTCATGAGTTTGATGAATGGTGTGTTCAAACAATTTGTTGATTAATTTGTTATAGTATTTATTGATGACATTTTGGTTTACTCGAAAAGTGAGGAAGAGCATGCCGACCATCTCCATATTGTTCTGGGTATTCTTGGGAAACAAATTTGTATGCGAAATTTTCTAAGTGTGAATTTTGGTTGACATCGGTTGCCTTTTTGGGGCATGTAGTTTCAAAAGAAGGGTTAATGGTAGATCTCCAAAATATTGAAGCGGTTAAGAATTTGGTTCGTCCAAGCTCTGTGACTGAAGTTAGGAGTTTTGTGGGGCTCGCTAGCTACTATCGTCGATTTGTGAAGAAGTTTGCTTCTATTGCCAAAAATCTAACTAGATTGACCAAGAAAGAGGTACCCTTTAAATGGACTGAAAAGTGTGATGAGAGCTTTCAAAAGCTCAAGACTCTTTTGACCACAACGCCTATTCTAGCATTACCGTTGGAAGGTAAAGATTTTATTGTTTATTGTGATGCTTCACATTTGGGTTTGGGTGTTGGATTGATGCAGGATAAAAATGTCATAGCTTATGCATCGCGGCAGTTGAAGGTGCATGAGAAATTACCCAACACACGATTTAGAGTTGGCAACGGTAGTGTTTGCTCTTAAGATTTGGCGGTATTACCTTTATGGTGTTAAGTGTGAGGTGTTTACTGATCATCGGAGCTTACAACATGTGATTAATCAAAAGGATCTGAATTTAAGACAGCGAAGGTGGATGGAGTTACTCAAGGATTATGATGTGACCATCCAATATCATCCGGGCAAGGCTAATGTGGTGGCAGACGCACTAAGTTGAAAGGCGGTAAGTATGGGTAGTCTAGCTTGCTTGAGTGTATCCAAGCGACCCTTGGCTAAGGAAATTCAGACCTTGGAGTCTAAGATCATGTACCTAGGCATCTCAGAGAAAGGTAGGGTGTTAGATAGCATTGAAGTAAGGGTCACGTTCATTGATGAGATCAAGGCTAAACAGTTTGAGGATAGCAATTGAAGGAACTCAGAAATAAAGTAGTGTTTGGCAAGCACAAGAGACCACTCTTGTGCGGGGGGGGGGGGGGGGGGGGGG
>JAJONY010042389.1:0-10163 GCA_029582405.1 Solanum gandarillasii | reverse complement strand
TATGTTATAATTAGAGGAAGAAAAAAGGTTCATTCAAAAGTCAGTCGCAGATATATAATTAATTAAATAAAAGTATATGCTTTTTAATAATATGAAATTTTCAAATATTGTGATGTCACATGCTTTAATTTGATTGTGTTTTACAAATGTTTCATTAAGAGATTTGATTAGTTACGTTGATATTATTTTCTACTCATATATTGACAATAATGTTTGAGCCTTATTGGTGCCAAATGAATTTTGATTGTTAGAGCCAAAGTAGTGTTTCATTCATTTGAGCACTATCTTTAAGATTTTCGGTTTGATAATTGTATTGATGGGAGGTAATAGATATTTGATGGAATAAGTCGCAAACTGACTCAGATACCACAACCATATACTTCTTTATTTACTATCTTCATCACATATGATTGCCAAAGCTATAAGTGAAACATCACTTGGCATTTCAATATACACAATAGGCAAAGAGTGAAGTTCCACCAGTGTTATTGGGATTAAAGACTCCAATACCAGATCTATAACCATTGCCAACATAAAAGCAGCCATTGCTCACTGACATACCCCCATACACAGTTGCACCAGTCTCGTTTGACCATAATATCTTTCCAGTTTTCGCGTTAATAACATAGATGGGGCCTTTTGAATTTTGTGAACCAGCTAATAGAACTCCATTGGCAACAGTAAGAGGATTTGATCTACCATTGTTTGGAACTGCAGTTGTCCATAAGATTTCACCAGTTTGAGCATCCATTGCCACCCAGGCTCCACCTGTTGTAATCTTCGTTGATGGATACAATGTGTAGTTTAAGTTACCGGTGTTGGCAATGCCAGTGTATACCCTCTTTGTGTCTGTGGCTGCTCCCCATATACCTCCTCCTCCTATACCTCCAGGACCAGCCTCCTGCACACATCAACCCTATTTCCTTTAGTGTCCTATTTTTACAAATCAAAATATAGTAGATAATCCCCTTAAAAGTGTGATGACCCATCACATCATCACGCCACACAAGGATCATGTGAGTGTCACATGACACAAAATTGCTGATGTGGAGGGCTTACAAAAAAGACTAGTCCTTGTGGATGATTCTAGATAAATATGGAGATTTCTCATGGAATATTATAGAACTGCATAGAAAGTTTCTAGAATACTCTAGGGACATGTAGAGAGTTCTAGAGACCTGTAGAGAGTTCTAGAGAAGGAACCTAAATGTAAATATGTAAAGACTTATGTAGAAATTATTATTTATACTTTCGCTCATAGATGAGTAGTATTAAATAGAGAGACATTTGGTAAATTATTCCAGCAAAAATTAATCAAAATTCTCTGCAACACAATTCTTTCTAGCAATTATGTTATCTACCATTCTCTTAGCGATTTCTTGAGTCTAATGACTAGCACAACATATCTATTATAATTCCACAAGTGGTTTGGGGAGGATAAAGTTTACCACACTGATTTTGATTATTGACCCTTGGCTTGTGTAAGCATGTCACACATCAAGTTCATAAAGCAAATACAACAGCGAAGAAGCCGGTTGAAATCACTCAAGAAAAAAAAAAGCAACAACAACAAATAATACGATAATTGAAGCAAAAAAACAAACATATACTGATAAGTAAACTAGACAACGATAATTACTAATCTTCTAACCTCCATATCTATCTATTTAGGTTCCCGACCACAAACACATTAAAAAAATTAATGGTATAAATGGTATTGCATGGAATAGTTGAGGTGTGAACAAAATTGATTAAAAAACATTTGTTATAGTTATCAACTAGATATTTTGCAACTATATGAAAAATAGTCAAAGTACATGCAAAATTGTTCTTCACTTACAGTAGTCCAGAAGAGTTTGCCACTGTCACGCTTCAATGCCCAAGCAATTCCACTCTTTTGCACAGCTGCTACAATGTCTACCTTCTTCCTTCCATTAACAACCACGCTAAGCATCATCGGAGCTTCTCCAAAATCATAATCTGGGCTCGGGCCAATCGGGCAATTAGGGTTCGTCGAATTCATACACGCAACAAACCACACATCATATCCTCCAAGCTGTTTATACCATTCAATCTCACCGGAATCCAGATCCAATGCCAAAATCGAGTCGGAGTGATTCTCCGGCTCGATGCATTTATCGGGTTGGGTCGGATCTGTATGGTTCTGTTGATTCTGCTCCTTTTGGCAATCCGCGATGCGTTTGGGGACAGAGTAGAGGTTTCCGGTAGCGATGTAGACGTGATTTCGCTGGGAATCGATGGATGGACTGCTTCCCCATACGGCGGCGCCAGAATAACCGCCGATTTTTCCGCCGTTCTCCGGCAACATAAAAGTCTTCCATATAATTTTGCCCGTATCGATATCTAACTTGAGGAAGCTACCACGGAAGTAGCAACATTTATCGATTTCAGCTCCTTCTTCTAGCGATGAAGTTCCGATGTAAAAAGCCCTGCAAAAATGTGAATTTGCATGGATTTTATTGTATTATAAAAACTATATAATATAATATAATATAATATATAACAACAACAAAAATAGAATAACAATGTAATTTCACAAATAATGTTTGAGAGGATGGTATGTAAGCAAGTTCAGAAGGTAGAGAAACTTTTCCGATAAGCTGTGCTTAAGTAGCAACAACAGTATGGTAACCCAAGCGAAAGAAATTACAAGAAGTAATTACAATAAAATGAAGAACAAAATAGTATGTAAAACAAGATAGTATGTGCGTAACAAAAACAATACTCATAAAGAAGACTGGATAAAGTTTAACTATTTACTAAATCTTTTATTCTAATCTTCGATATCAACATCTAAAAGATTATTTTCTTGATAAGAAGACGAATCCCAAAGTTAAACAATTTTTAATAACATGAACCCCAAGTCACATACCGAGCATCAGACTGAAAAAAAAGGTTAAGGGGTATAGTAAACTTACCCCTTGTAGTAAGTCCCAGACATAGTAACAACGCTAGTAGGATGATGATCCAATTTTGTACTCCAAACAAGATTTCCATTACTTCTTTTCAATCCAAGTACCAAACTTGGTCCATAAACACCAACAATCAACAAATCCTTATCAAACACAACACTTGGTGTTGCTCTAGCCACTATACTTGTCACATTAGGCAATAAAGATGCATTAAAACTCCCACTAATTCCAGTCAATTCATGCAAACTTTTTTTCCAAACAACAACTCCATCTTTAGCTCGAATTGCGTATATATTACCATTCCAACTCGGAAAATATAATATTCCATCAAATATTGCTGGAGTCGCTGTTATATCTTTTCCAGCTTTAAATTCCCATTTTAACCTCAGCTTTGAAGCACTCTTAGGACTAATTTTATTTTCTCCGTAGGCATATCTTTGATTGTACAAATCACCACCATGGTTTATCCAATTTCCTAATGTGTGATGCTTCTTGTTATGCCACTAAATATGAAAATAAAATAAAATAAGGCAAGTTATTTGTTATAACATGTGAAAATTATTATACCGACAATACTATAAGTTTTTTTTCAGTGTCAGATTTTAATATTGTTGATAACTATAGGTAACTACTATATATCCATAGAGGTAAATTCAATATTTAAAATTTATGAATTCTAATTTCACTTGCAACTAACTGTTTATTTAATTAGAAGATAATTACAAATAAGTGTCCATAAGAAAAGGAGACTAGTAATATCGTGAGAAAAGGTATAATAAGAGTTTATGTATTCTATATTTATTCAGGTTTATTCAAAGTACTTAGTGTAATATCGTCGATAACAAATAAAACATTCGACCATATAAGACTAAGCTATCTACAACTATATTATGGACAACTTATATAATAGAGAAAACTATACTTACATTTGGATGAGAATTGGCAGTAATTGAAAGCATAGAGAAAATCCATAATGTAAAGAAAAACATATTGTTTGAGCATATATGATATATTGCCATTGAGAATAAATCAGTATTGGTAAATAATTCCCTATGATAGTTAATTTATATAGAAAATTAAGAGCTCAAAGGGTGTTGGGGTGGGGGTGGTCATTAATTTTGCAAATTAATCCTGAAGAGTTGACATTTCACTTATGTTCAATTTTTTTTTTCGATACTCACATTAGAACCTGACTAAATTTGGATTCGTGCCAGGAAGTCCCACATTGGAATTTGGGGGTAAAACGCTCCCTAACAAAGGCGACTCAAACCCGAGACCTCTTGATTAAGGATGAAGAAATAGTTACCACTCCACCCGATCCTGGTTGTTCTTTATATTCATTTTTGATCAAATTGTAATGTGGTATACAAATTAATCATATGCATGTTAAAATTAATTAAAAGGTTGGGTATATCTATTTTTATTACCAATAATATTATACGGTCTACGATTTTATTGAGTTATATATTAATACTCTGATAATTTTAGTCAATTAATTAATTAAATTAATTCTCAAGATTTAATATATTAATTGTATAGCAAGTTTGACACGCTTCCCAATAATTTAGACAATAATTATATAATAAAATATGTTCTAATTAGAGGAAGAAAAAAGGTTCATTCAAAAGTCATCTCTAATTTATAAGTGGCCAGTGTTGTTTTTAATAATTTGAATTTTTTTCAAATATTGAGATGTCACATACTTTAATATGATTGTGTTCCAAATGTTTAATCAAAAGATTTAATTAGTTAGCTATTATTTTTTACTCACATTGACAATAATGTTTGAGCCTTAATGGTGCCAAATGACTTTGATTGTTAGATGCAAAAGTTAATATTAATTTTGATTTTTTCTTATTTTAAAACAATATCAGAGTCGTTTGAACAATAATCAGGATATTTCGTAATTATAGTCCTGAGATTATAACTTGATTATAGATCAAGTTGATTATTACGTCAAATGCATAACTTAGATAACCTTTTATAGGGGACCCTTGTATTTTTCTTGAATTGCTACTCCGTCTCCAACCACTCCCTATTTTCCCAACTAAATACTTAAACCCTTTGAAACTTAACATTTTCTACCTTTTTTAGCCTAGTCATCCGAAAGACAGAGAGTGTAGCAAAGATTTCGATTAATACTAAAATTAAGAATTATAAACAAGTAAGAAAGCGTATGCAGGTAGATTTGTAATTAATATGACACATTTATGTATTTATTATTTAATTTCATTGACTCCAATAGATTAGTCTTTATTTATTGAGTTATCTTTAATCATATGTGAAAGTCTCCCAACATAGAAACGTAATTTTGGAATTCATTTATATTTAAAAAAAATACCAAATGGAAAATTTCAAAAAAAAGAGGAAGAGATCTTATCTAATGAATAATAAATGGCAAATTGTATAGAGTAATTGTCCAAATATTATTTAGTCAAAAGCATAATAAAATGATACTACAACAAGAATATTTTTTATCGGTAATAAATATACATATTAACAAAGAGCACTAAAGTCCTTATCAATATTAGTCAATTACCATTGGATCTAATGTCGATCCAACATCGCTATTTACTTTATGGATATTTACAAAGTGATAATTATCGTTAAAAATAATATTTAATGACAATTAAATTATTATCGTTAATTAATTACCACTAGGACCATTATAAATATGCAAAATCAAGTTGTCAATTTGTGATAGATATTCTATGGTTGCTTCTTTTACAATTTATAAAAACTTCAGGATATGATTAATTAAAAACATGGAAGTCTTATTAATGCAACATTATAATAATAATAAAATAATGCAACATTAAACACGCAAAATACTGGCAAGAAATTAGTAATTAGATCTTTAAATATATTTTTCTGTAATTTTGACTTAGTCTCTAAATTCCCTCTAATAATTGATATACATTTTCATTTAATTTATATTACTCTAAAACACTCTCCCTCTTCCTCCCCCCTCCCCACACACGTGTTTTGTTTCAATTTATGTGATATAAATTTGACTCGACACGAAATTTACGAGATTTTTGAAATGTGTCATCTTTAAATAAGCCATAACATGTATGTCTCTGTAAGTTTTTAATGACTTAATTTGAAACTTGCAATCTTAAATATGTCAAAACTAAAATCATTTAATCGATAGTTGACTTGTTAGTAATATTACTAACGGATTTTTTTCATTGAAAAATCCATTAATGACAGGCCAAATTTTGAGAAAATATATACATCTACGGATCAATATTCTCCTTTCTTCTTTGATCTTTTCACCCTCCTAGTTTCTCTCTCTCTATTTGTTTTTAAAATAAGAAAAAAAAAAAAGATTTCTTGCTTTCATAATTGTAGAATGTCATAGTATCACGGTTTGAATCCTCTCTTACGTTAAGAAAATCCAACAATATATATATATATATACTAATAAAAATTATTTTACACTTCATCATGATATAACTTTTTGATAAAAGACGATATCGATGCTTTATAAAAGAATTAATGGATTTATCTTTTTTGTTCAAACTTTTTTTTGAGGTTCTCACTGCAAAATTTTAAGGAATCATTATATATTGGATGGTCCTCCTATGGTCGTTTTATGAGCAAAATGATTCCTATATCGTAGCTCTTATATGAGATTTAATTTATGATATTATATGATTATTTATGAAATATTATTACTTTGGAGAAAATTTGATTGCATGTATTAGATAAATTAATCAAATTGGTAAGTTTGCTAATTTTTAAAAATTATATTTTAATAAAAGTTTGCTCAAATTATAAAAAGTCTTAGAAAAACATGATCAAACTAAATTTCAAAATTTTCAAATAAAGTTATGCGATTAACAATGCGGATTTAATTAATAAATTCAAGAAAATGCTATATTAGTTATGCAACGATTATTATTTTTACCTTGTACCATTAATCATACATGATATATATTTAATCTATGATATTAATCAAAATACCTCTTAAGTATATATGTATGTTTTCAATGGACCACAAATGAATGTTTTTTCAAATTATTGATTGTGTTTAGTCAAAACTCTTTTTTTTCCATACACTAGAGAGTATATTCTTAAAATTATTTTTCAAATTATTGATTGTGTTTATTATGAACAGTTACATGTAATATCTTTTATATGTGACCTAGTGGTAGTACAACAATTCTTTAATATATTTTTTTGTTTTATTTAACAAACTATTAATTCCACTTATTATAGAGAGTAGAGACAATTGCTTGATATTCTAATAGTCTACAATTTCTTTTACACTATTATTTTAAAGATTACTAATCTTCATTAATTATTATGAAAAATTACTTGTACTTACGTAGTTATCTTTTATAGATGACTAATATAAAAGTCTATTTGAGCAATGAATTTAGATATTAATGAACTCAATAAAAAAATTATCTATCAGGATAATATTTTTATGGATATATTAACAAGTAGATCTACATCGGGAGAAATTAGTACAAGAAGTCACTATGCACAACTTCTTGATTGAAGAATTAGGAGATAACCAATGGGGGTCACTCATAAAAAAGTTTACAAATAATTAATTGAAGGCAAAGAAGGAGGATTTAGTGTGACTTTACTTGACACATGTGTCGATTATTCAGGACACTCAGTCAAAGTCACCAGTCCTCCACTTATTACCCTTTTATATAAGCCAACAAGAGTTGAGACTATCATGGCATTAAGTGTTTGTACCTGTAGCATTAGGTTCTTGTACCTTTTTTCAACACGAGTTGTGACTATCATGACATTAATTGTTTGTACCTTTAGCATTAGGTTTTTGTACCTTTTTACAACAAGAGTTGTAACTATCATGGCATTAAGTGTTTGTACCTTTTTACAACAAGAGTTGTGACTATCATGACATTAATTGTTTGTACCTTTAGCATTAGGTTTTTGTACCTTTTTACAACAAGAGTTGTGACTATCATGACATTAAGTGTTTGTACCTTTTTACAACAAGAGTTGTGACTATTATGGCATTAAGTGTTTGTATCTTTAGCATTAGGTGTTTGCACCTTTATATAAAAAAAAGTATAATTAATCCCTTCTAATGTAGGATTCTTTATGGCCCTATTTTATTGGTTGTTGAGCACGTGGAAGGTTTTGTATTTGCATGTAGGATTCTTTATGGCCCT
This sequence comes from Solanum gandarillasii, assembly GCA_029582405.1. NCBI lineage: Eukaryota > Viridiplantae > Streptophyta > Magnoliopsida > Solanales > Solanaceae > Solanum > Solanum gandarillasii. Next base: position 2,071 of record JAJONY010042389.1, on the reverse strand, counting down.
ATTTTATTGGTTGTTGAACACGTGAAAGGTTTTATATTTGCGTGTAAGTTGTGTAGCTATTGCCTTTTAAGGAGAAATTAGTACAAGAAACCGTTATACACAATTTCTATCCAATGGGGACAATCATAAAAAAGTTTACAAATAATTAATTGAAGGCAAAAGGAAGATTTAGTGTGACTCCACTTGAAAAACGTGTCGATTATTCATAACAATTTGTTAATTTAAAGTCTCTAGGACCACATTGATTCTTCACATGTATCCAAATATTCTAGGAATACCATATAGGTTTGAGAATAAAAATGACCATATTGAAATATACTCTTGTCTTTCTTCACAAGTGACACAAAATTCTCATTCCAAGCTTTTTATCTTGGACAAAAATATTGTTAACTTTTTTTACACAAAAGATTCTCCATTATAACTTGGCATAGTACCATATGTCTATGTCATGAACAACTTGTTCTTGTATGGTCCAATAATATATTTTGGGAATCATATTCAATTAGGAAGAAAAAACCATGACTAGATGAATATACTGCCTAGTTCTTGTTTTACTACCATAATTATTCCTACTGTCAAAAACGACATTTCAATGGATAAATTAAAGTTCTATTAAGATAAGATCTATCAGAATATAAATAAAAAGAAATTGGTAGCGCGCTAGCCATTGGTAATAGTAAGTACTTAATTAATTATATCACATGAGAGAAAACCCTTTAATATATCGGACCACAAGCATCTAAAGTTTTACATAAAAAGTTAAGTAAGACTATTAGACAAATCAAAATTATATATATATGAAAATTTTCGATAGAAAATCCATCGAAAACAATTGTGACAATGCAAGTACAATTCGATGGAAAATTATTATTACAAACCATATATTTATCATATGTTAACCAATATACTCTATTTATTTATAACATCATGAGGGTAATCCCCCTTAGTACTTTGACATCAAGTATATATCTAGGTTTCTAATTACATAAAAATAATAGTCACTACTAGAAATATCAGAATTTCTAACCAACATAGAAAGTCAGTCAGAAATTCTAATTTTTCAATTTGATATCCCTCCTGAATCATGTTATCGTCACTTAAGATCTCGCGATGACATGTCAATATAGACTTTATTCTACTATATATATATATATATATATATATATTTTTTTATGCGCGACGTCCTCCAGTACCACTCTCCCTATGGGAATTGAAGTAAACAGCTGCAACAGGCAATCCAAGATTGTAAAGCTCAGCAAAGTCTCTTGTGTTGAAATTTTGACGCCAACCTGGGGCATACACTGTTTCACGTCTCGATTGTCGAAATAAAACCAAAACGAATCGATGAATTCCCATCGTAGGTGTTGGATTCTCGTAGCATACGACTTCATTTCCTAGTGTAAAGTAAGAAAAATCAAATAATTAATGATCATATAAAAGATTTTTGAAATTTATAGTCTTTTCTAGCCGATTTTGTGATTTTTCTAGCCAAATTAATGACCATATATGTGTGTATATACTAATATACTATATGATTTATTTTCTCTTATTTTATAGTGTCAATGCATAGAACTTTGTGTAAATGACAAACTAATGCAAAATGGAGTCGAGTACAAATTGTATAAGGTCTATAGTTATAAAAGGATTTACCAAAGCTTGTATTTGTAGTTGCTGGGATATCTGTGACCAGCCTAGAAAAAAAAATTAAAAAAGTACTGTTAGAACAATAGTAATATATTCAATGTAATTAGATAAGTGAGGTTTAAACAGAGTGGTGTGTGTACGCGGATCCTATACCTGTCTGGTGAAGGTAGAGATGTTATTTTCGATAGACTTTCCATTTAAGTAATGCATTTTAAAGCATGTATGAAAAGGGAATACAGTAGTGAAGAAGCCATAATGAAAATAATGGAGAAAAGAGTAGTAACAACAATAAATAATACAATAAGTGGAGCAAAAGAAACAACATATAATAATAAAATTAAAATAAAAAAAAGGATAGAAAATAGTAATAATAATATTAATAAGGAAAACTAGACATAATTCAGACACTTTTTTGTTTGGGGTGGGG